>WSTG01000393.1:0-19118 GCA_019616325.1 Ceratobasidium sp. 394
TCACGTTCTGGCGTCGAGGTTTCCAGGGCGGGAAAATAACCGACGATAAATTCGCAAAAGAGCACAGGTACAACATTAGGCACAGTTATGGTCTAGAGGGACGCCGCATGAATTATCCTGCGAAAAAGTGCGTCCAGTTTAGTCTGCTTCCTGTCAATGCTCCCGCGTGGTGGCCATTACCCCGCACAAAGTCTGTACTCCGCCCAACCCCTATCTTTCTATGCGTTACCACTCCTCGCGCACATTCCCCTCGCCCCCTAATGCCCGCTGCCGGGCCCACCAGCATACGATTGCTCACACCTGTCTGCCTCGTTGCTCGAATGTGCTCCGCACACATTGCACCTCATCGCCGTCCCGCCCAACCGGTCCGTACCCCGGCTCCACCTGCTATTTTAATCCTCAACATTCAACAGCTGCGTACGGATCATTTCTAACGACGAGCCAACCTCGCTCGACAACCATGGTTGTCCGTTCCGACATTTCTCTCCACAAAACCTCACGGCGATGCTCAAACGGTCTTACCGGATTACCTCCACGGCCGAACAAGCTGAAATTGTCAAACTTGTCAAAGGCGGTCACTTCCAGGTTGCGTGTACGTGAGTGTTTGAGCTAACGCACCGGGCGGCGGGTATCAAGAGCGGTGATGGACTCGACGGCGGCGAAACGGTTGATCATCCCAGCCGGTATTATGCCAGGAGCCGGGAACTTGCGAAGGACAAAGAGCCGAAAGACAGGGATGGTATGGACTTGGACCAAACCAGGAAAGAGTCAGACGCTTCTTAACCTGCATGTATGCCCGGGTTTCATATCTAAGCGCAACCTGGCCGCATTATAGTGGATATATACATATTTTTGACTTAACCAAACGCAAAGAGCGGAAGGGAATGAAATTGCATGGGATATTGATAGAACAAATCCAAATGCCTCAGTCAGTCCATGAGCAGCCGGCAAAGAAACCCTTGTGTGTACATGAACAAATCAAATGAAAGCCCAATTTACAATGACAAGCCGGTTCAAGTCCACATGCAAGCAAAAAGGGCCATTGGGAGGTATGACGCGTGTATAAATCATCACATCGCCCACAGCCCACGAAAATAAAGTTACAGTAAAGAAGAAGCTAAAGACTGGGCGGAAGACCGGAATCAACGACGCCAGCAGTGAAAACCAGACCAGGGAGCCGCGCAAAGAGGCTAGAAGGAACTTTATGCAGGATCATGATGAGCCGAGGGATAATCGATAGCCGCGAAGTTCAAGCCAGTATTTTTGCGAGACAGATGCCCGGCACCCCTTCACTTACACCTTAATTCGCCACCGCCACTTTCCATCCATGATACCGGGCCCCGTCCAAATCACATTCTTCACTGTTCCACGTAATCCCTCTCATAGTAATCGTCGACCATGCTCACACCCCCCAGTTCTCCAGTCCGCCCTAGATGGTGCCAAAAGACCACGCCACCTGGCTTGAGCCTAGTGCTCTGGATCCGTCTAGTCGGAGCGGCTCGGGCTGGAACCGGGCTGACAATCGGCACGAAATTGCCGTCCCCATGTGGTTGGGAGACCGGAATACTTGGTGACTTGGGCTCGGAGTCGGCGGAGGACACACGAGACCAAGAGGAAGGTTGTTGGGCAAGGGTGGGACTTTAGCGAGGGTCGGAGCTAGGAGGGATCCCCTAGGGATAACGATGGACACCTGGCTGGCCAGGTACGTACAGCCGCTCGCGGGCAACGATTTCAGCATGGTGGAACACGAACCGATGGCCATTGGCAGTGCGCTGAGGCTGCCCAGGTCGGCCACCGATGTTCTGTTGTGCTGTGCACCGTGCGCACTAGAAATAGCCGAGCAATATCATTCCAAGGTCAGCACATGCCCATGACCCGGCCCACGCATAGACAGCTGACACCCACCGACTCACGGGAGTAACAATCATATACCCAATCCCCGCCCCACACCCGTGACAACTCAGTGTTTGCGTTAAATACTCGCAAGTGCGCGGCAGCGATTGGGTTGGAGTCGGATACGCCCCCCGGAGCCAAGTCGGCCGAACGCTCCGGGGATGGCGTCTCAGGGTGGTTTTCTGTGACCTCACGCTTGACGGGCAAGAAAAACCTCGCATACAACGTCTCCTCCACCTGTTGCCTTACTGGCGATGCCGGTCGCGTCTTCCGGACCATGTGCGTAATGTCTTGTGGGTGTCTGTCACATTGATCATCGCTTGTGTGCTGGCTGCCTCTGGGCTGAGGACTACAGTTGACAGGCATAGCATCCGTTGAAAAGAGCGCAATGTTTGGACGAAGCAATAACACGGCCTACAACCAAAATACGTAGTGAGTCAGGAAGACTCATCAGAGACGACAACAAACACACCTTCATCCCACGGTTCGACAAAAACATCCCGCAATTCTTGCAGTTCAAGACATAAACCTTGTGTCAAGTCACTGGCACCGGGGGAACCATAGTCTCGGGGGGAAGGACGACGACAGGAGGTGGGATGTTGGCACGGACCATAGAGGTTGAGGACGTAGTCCTGGAGCGAGGGGCAACCAGCCTGCGCTCAGAGTCCCCATGGCCTGTACTTTGTTGACCATAGCCCGTTTCCCAGAAGCCGGGCCTGTTTTCAGCCGGATACGCCCATCGTACGCCTTGATGTGCGGGCGGCAGCGTCGGCTCAGAGCCTAAAGATTGGTCCCGGCCAGCCCGTTGCTCCTGCTCGCGGCTCTTTTCTACGGCTCCGATCCTTTGGCACTGCATCTCAATGCGCCCAGTGAGCTGAGCTGTCATCCCGGCGTGAGGGTTGTTGGGGAATATCCAGTCTCGTTCGGTAGGAGCCAGCCCATCGCGACGCGGGTACGTGTACTCGTGCCCCCCCGGCCAGAGCCTATTTGGGACGATGGGACAGAGACCGAAAAAGAGACGTTTTCCTCGAAACAATATGGGCCATATTCGGATTCGGCAGCATAAAGATCATAGTTGGAGCCAGTGCGGAGACGAGTTGCCACTGGAGGAGTCTGTAGGTGTGTTGCGCGACCGCCCATCCGCTGGGGAGAACGTCGATACTGAGGGTGGGGCGGTAGTGGAAGGTAGGGAGCCGAAACCGCCTGGGCCGGGGCCTGCATCCACATCGAGGGGTTTTGAGTGTTCTCAGGGGCTGAGTGAGGCCACCGGTCATGATAAAAGTTGGGAGGCGGCATCTTGTCAAGGCCGAAAAAAAGAACTGCGGCAGTGCTTGAGGGATCTAGACCGAGTACAACGCATATGCGACAGAAAGGAACCATTTTGCTCAGCGTATGTAATTGGGCCACAAGAGCCAAGGTCGATGTGGGGAAAGATGCCATGAGGACGTGATGAAATAGTGTTTGGGGTGCACATACCTTATTCGTTGCTGAATTGGAGGCGGTTCGGAACCACTACAAATTTAAATGACGCCATAACGGGGCAATAGTCA
This sequence comes from Ceratobasidium sp. 394, assembly GCA_019616325.1. Lineage (NCBI taxonomy): Eukaryota > Fungi > Basidiomycota > Agaricomycetes > Cantharellales > Ceratobasidiaceae > Ceratobasidium > Ceratobasidium sp. 394. The sequence goes on from WSTG01000393.1 coordinate 3,444, forward strand.
GCGGAGGGCAATAGAAAGTCAACAGCCGAGCTAAAGACCACGGGAGTATTTATACACCGGAACCGACCAAGGAGGGATTAATCAAAACTCTCTAGTAGTGTTTCTAAATGACGGGGCGGAATTTAGGCGGCGGCATGAAAGCGAGGGAGCGAAGTGGGCATCGGACGCGCATACATGCCGAGTTGCAAGGAATTGGGGATACACGCAGCAGGAGTGCATTGGACTGGTTGGTTGCGAGTTTGGGGTAGGTTCCACGAGGGGTTCGGAATTTGAAGCAGGAGGGATGAACGAAGATGATACACCATTGGTGCCTACTACGAGGCAAGGACCAACACGTGAGGTGATAGGAGGGCGCGACGCGAGTATTCGAGGGCGATGAGCGAACGACGGAGCTGGGTGCGGTCTAGAACGTAGCGGGACGTGGGGTGACCGGTAAATATCAGGGCAAGCTGATACCGGAGACTTACCGAGGTGCCAAGCAAATATGCGCTGCAGGGTGCGTGCGCCCCGTACAGGCGTAGGCCATTTCGTGGGGAGGGGGGGGGGGGGGGAATGAGATGTCGAGGAACTAAAAGACAGTGGGAGAGAGCGAGAGACGAGACAGGGGCGGTGGTCGGCACCGATGTCAGCGGTGGGGCAGCTTGACCCTCGACTTGTGTAGCTCTTGGCTGTTCTTGATTGTTATCTTGCAACCTTGCGCCCTGTGGTGCAAGCGAAGCATCTACAGTATATGGTCGTGTGAATAAGTTGTGTTACGAAGCGAAAGGACATATCTTCATGAATTATGAACTAGTCCATGCAAGCCTGAATTTCCGCTTCCAAACATGTTGGCGATTTCTGAGCTAGTCACAAAACTGATGCGAACCTCGCCTACAACCCCTCTCCCCGTACAACCGCACGTCTCTGCCCTCACTTTATAATTTCCCGGTGCCGCCTTGTATATCCCTTCGTAAGCTCCGTCTTGTTTTTGTCCCCTTCACCTTGCCCCATCCCTAAATTACGGCCAGCACGCATCCCCAGGTCAGAAACGAGGTGACGCACGGTGTCCTAGGATTCTCCCATCTCTGCCCTTTCTTCGCAGTTACGCTAAATACATCCCGTTTCCCGCCTGGGAAGGACATAACGGCGCGTGGGTCGGGTGTATACTGTATTGTATGCCGTCTGTTGTATTGTAACTGGCGTAGAAGTGGCCATCGGAGGTTGGGGCTGAGGTTGAACAGAGGCCGGGAGGAAATATTCGTAGAAAGAATCGACAACCTGGGCCCAAACGACCTCTCGAAAGACGAAGGGGAAAAGAGCTGTGAGTAAATATGACGAGTTCGATGTTGAGGCCGAGAGAGAAACCGCCTGTAATGGGACGTTGAGCTTCGTATTTAAAGATATAGTAGGTCAGGAAAGGACTGAGGGTGGGAGAAGAAACATATCACACTCTTCTTGTGGCTTGAATATGTCTTTAAGCGTGCTGTATCGAGTTTATAAAGTGGGTAGTTCGTCTTCGCTGTGACCCTCTCCACTCATGGTAGCATCCTGTCCGGCGTGATTTCATTATCCTCCCCTTCTCTAGCGTCTTCGACTTCCTCCACCTCATCGTCCGTTGCTACAGAACCTCCACCACCCTCCGGAACGATTCCATGATCTACCTCTTCTCCACCTCTCTCGGCATCCCGAGCCTCGACCTCGTCCCCGCTCACTCCTACCCATTCATCGCCGGAGAATAGCCCGCCGAGGACGGCGAGAGTATCCACTTTTTCTTTTACTAGAGGAACATCAGGAAGGGATGTTCGAGAGGTGGGTGGTGCAAGCGGGTTTAAGTCGGAAAATTTAGATCGCGGGGAGGTAGGACAGCTGGGGGATGGTGAAGGGTGTGGGTGGGAATAACCTCCGCCTCTCCTTCGTCTGTGCCTTCCCCGCTCGAGATGATGCTGGACGCCTCGACCATGTACACATCTCTAGCTGCATGTAGGGAGTGGGACTTGCCATGAAAACAGCGACCCAACCCGATTATGGAACCTAGAAATCGTAGTCTTGGCATGGAAATACAGCCCACCAGTAATATACCAGGCATACACGCTACGACGAGGTGTATAAGGAGTAAAGCCTCATTCCTACATCCACTTCTCAGTAGAAGAGATAGTCCAACGCACCATTAAGATTCTTCCACGCCCTCCCACACAATACTCCACCTATGTCAACGCCACTCTTTTGTGGACTCGCGACTCCGCTTGCGCGTCCCGTGACAGAAAGATCTTAGACATCTTCGCTAGGAATCTCAACAAATAGTCCGCAACGTTGTACCCCTCTTCCATCGGTCATACTCCGGTGCCTGCAAATGCGCGTACAGGAGCCGTACCGCCAGGACCAAAGTGGACTTGACGTCAGCGTGCGAGGAGCAGAACAGAATGAAACTAGTGGTATAATCGTGAACTATGGCATAATAGTTCAGGAAAATGAATACTTGGAAGGCAGGGAGACACACCTTAGCTAATGAGCACTGACAACAACCATAACAGCGTTATCGGGGCCGTGCGCAAGATATGCCAAAACCTGTGCAACCTTAGCGGTAGACACCAGATCCAACCCGTTCGTCTACATTACTATTAGTACCTCGCATCTATACAAGAAAGACACGACTCACAGGCTCATCCGAAACCGACGCCTGCCACAATGCCCAATGCAGTGCTCGCCCTCCACCACTCAACCCGAGTCGAATCGAGCCTTCGCTCCAATACACGAATGTGCAACCTCGCCAAGGCCAAGTTGACGAATTGCAGTCTCGATGCGGACTTTTTCGTCGGGGTCGGGGTTGTCTCGGGCATGCGCAGGTGAGCAGCAAACAGAACTTCAAATATGGTTAAAGTAGCCGGCAAGACATCCATCTACGTGAACGAAATTAATGTCTTCGCATTTTAAATCTGAATATACATACCTAATCCACAAATCTGATTTTAACCCTACCGTTTTGCCCACACCACTCGACCCAAGAATCACGAGCATCTACCAGCCCAGGCTGAACCGAGTGTATGGTTTTGGACTTTTCCCCACCCGACGTGCCGGAGCGGGGGGAACATCCCGCTTGCGCAGCTCAATCATCGACGTTGACCCTAACTCGGTCCTCCCATCTGCCTTTTTCTGACCCAACAACGAAAGCCCAGACCCGGTGTACAACATGCGCCACATTCCTCCACTCCACACCCAATCGTCTACCAATAATCTCCTTGTTTCCCGCGGGATGCGCGTCGCGCGCATTTCGGCCTGACATAGCCCCACCCGATCAGCACGCCTAAAACAACTACTGCAGCACCTACGACGGCCAACCCGACAATCACCCCTCCGCTCGGGCTGTTCCCAGATTCAGGTTCGACGGGGATGATCCCGAGAGCGGCGTCGATCACAGACTGGCGTACGCATTCAGGTAGGGCACAGTTGGAAAGACCGAGGCCGTCGGAGCCAAACAAGCTTGGAGAGCTGTTGTTTGAAAGCATGGGGCGGTGGAGGTTGTGCAAGAGACAAAGAGCTGACCAGAGAGCGAGTTGAGAGTCGAGGCGAGGTTCGTCGACTAGTGGAATTAAACTCATCAAATTAAGACAAATTAAGACAAAGAACCTGAGAGGAAGACGTATGCTGGCTCTGCAAAAAGCTGTCCCACTCGGACAATTGCATTTGAGCATCGAACATGTCCAGCCGATCATATCCTTTCCTATGGTCCCGTTGTAACCGGTAGCAGAACAGTAGAACTGCTCGACCTCATCGTACAGGACCTAGGCAAACGCAGATCTTGCCAAGGCGAATGAGGTGGCATTTGGGGAAGGGGTGAGAGCCGGGTCAAGTGTTCGTAGAATGTTGAGGTTGGCCTGGAGGGAGAACAGTGCTTGCAGCGTGGGGTTTTGCTCTTCAATTTAGCAAAGGTTCACGGTGAAGGTAGGAACATACGATGACAACACAACCCGTCCGTGGAAGCATAAACCCGGGGCTGGGTATTACATGCAGGAGTCTGGTTCCCAACCTGACCCGGGCTCAGCGGCGACGAAGCCGATCCCGACTGGGGACCACCGGCCGCAGCAGACCATACGCTCTGCTACCGGCAAACTGAGCTCGCATGAGCCACGATCCAGCGACCATTGAAGAAACGTCGTCACTCACTATTACATCCGCACTGCCCCAGCCATCCTGGCGAGTACACCGACTGACGTTCATACCCCCCGCCGAAGAGTCTTGGCTAATCGATCGCCGAGCAGCTTGAAAGGTGTTTCTCCCACAAGCCGGTGTGTTGCACGTTGCGCCACCAAAACCGGGCGGGCAGACACACGAGTTTGGATTCGAGGCAGAGACCGGGCTAAAGCCCTCGTGTGTTGACTCCGCAGTCGCAAAGGAGGCCGAAGCAGCGACAACGAGCCCGAATGTCGTAGTTGGCTTGAACAACCATTCATCAGGGTAAAGATCTATTTGGTGACTGGTCATGCCTCAGCCTCCGGCAGATTTTTCGTTACCTTTTGTTCGTTCGCGAGCTGTGATAATGGTTTCGGCGACGAGCTTGACGGTGAGCGCGTCGCAGAAACGAGTGTTGGGGAACGGGGTTGCCGTGGTTCATGGTCAGGTTCAAGTCGCAAAACATGACCTTGGTGAAGATCGCATTACATCACCTGATCAAAATATATTTGAAATAGTCATAATACTGCTAGAAATAGGTAAAATGTGCATTCACTTCCTCATAGATAACGGTGGTACGGAACCAACAGCCTCGAGCATGTTCTTCTTCAACGTTGCCTCCTTAATTGATGGGGCCATCTCCCTATACTGCTTCTTAGCGTGCCCCCAGCACTGCTCAATTGGGTTCAGCTCGCAGTGATATCTCGGCAAGGATAAGACTACGACACCCGTGTCTTAGAGACTGGCAGAACAACGCCCGCCGATAGTAACAATCCATAACCCCCTCCTCGTACTTGAAGCCCTCGCACTCGAACCTCTTCCGGGCAATGTGGCCGAGGCTACGCTCTCGGAGTATACCGACCGCCACGCATCGCCTGAATGTCTTGCGGATTATGCGCCGACTCGCCACCACCCTCGACAGCTTCAGAGGTCGTGTCGTTCACTTCAAGGTTGGCTCTTGTCCGTATATAATGTATTCAGGTCGATGAATATCGCTTTTCTGTCACACTACGTACTCCTGCTAAGTCTCTCCCAATGCTGGTCAACTAATTTCTCCTTTTGAGGCTGAAATTCGGCATAATAATAAGGTGAGCATATGCAATGGAATGGACTCCGCAGTCTGCTGCTGAAGTCACACAACCGTTGCGAGGGAACCAGCTTGGAGCGCTCGAGTCGCTTTTGCCTCTAAGTCGAATTCTTGCTCAAGGGGGGCTCGCTTTCACAGCTCCGTCAAGCAAGAAATGAGTCAAACACTTTGCATATATGAAAAATTAGGCCCAAAATAAAGATTTTGGCTTTGGCTAATCCCTCAAATTCGGTCTCATTGGCGAGAAAAAGAGCATATAGTGTCAAAATGCGGTAGGTTGGGGTCAGGTGGTGGGAACTGGATGACGCCTACTTTACCAGTTGAGGCGTTTTCAGACGGGATCGCATCCACATTGACAAGTAGGCTGATTTGTCGGGCCGTATTACATTCACACGTTGCCCCTATCCCTTGGTTGTTTGACCAGATGGCTCCTTGCTATAACGGTTGCTCGAGGTGTGGTTGGAGCGAGGCAAAGCCTAGCGACGCTAGCCAACCTCCCTTTCTACCCATATTATCGGTGATCTAGGTAGGTAGCCTACAGAGAAGAGTATTTAATGCACGAGCCATTATAATCAACTCGATGAGCATACTCTATGGTCACTACGTGTTCACCTTTAACTGCAAATACGATCCCGAGCACTGCAAGACCCAACGACGCAAGCGCCAGTCTACCGGGTCGACAGGCACTCATAACCTCAAGCTGGCGGTCGCAAAATGCAGCCAACACCGTGGGATACCAGCTGACTCAGACCCACCCGCCGTCCCGTTTTCGCAGACGCACTTTCGAGCTTTGATTGCTATGTGGTGCTGTGTCAACCACCGCCCTTCCACACCGTGTCCGACCCACTCTTCATCGACATCGTTCACCTCCTCTGGCCCGAAACCTCGGTTCCTTGTCCCCAAACCGTCTCCTCCGACTTGACTTATATCTATAATCGGCTCTCGACTAATGTTCGGGAGTCATTTCAGGTATGTTTGTGTCGCTTTTCTGGACTTGTATGCTGACTAGCTCCTGGTTGATACAGGAGATTGATACGGCAATGCACCTTGCAATCGACGGCTGGTCGAGCCCGTTGACGGCATCGTTCCTTGGGGTCATTGTGTTCTGGCGCCAAGGAGGGAAACTATGGAGCTCCATCTTGGACTTTATATAGTAAGTATTTCCGGTTAAAGCGCTCATGCAGCATGCTAATTACCCCTATGTAGCCTCCCGAAGAGCCACACCGGCCAGCATATGGCCGAAAAGACACTTAAGTGTCTTGACGGATTAGGCGTGAAGAATCAGGTCAGTTTCTGTCCAGTATACTTGGATATTGTTGTGCTGACGCAAAAATCAAGATAACATCACGAGGAAGGTCGCAGGCTGCATGGGTATTACAAGGATTCAAAGATATAGAAGGTGTAGATGTAATTACCAACGTATATAAGCGAAAGGCAGGATTCAAGCAATATAGAAGACTTACCATCAAAATTACAACCTCGGCAGGCATAGACCTGCCTGGTCGGAGATTTTCAGGCGATAAAGACTGTGGGTGCTACGGGAATCCTGTTCGTACATGGTAATACAGCATACACTCTCGTATCAGAGACCAAATTCTTGTTTGGTCTGTCGAAAACGAATCAGTTATCCAAACTGGGGCTGTCACAACCGCGTAATGTCCAGCTATATGGGATTTTGGCGTATTCAAGTTCAATTTACACGGTTTTCATGTCATTTGAGCTGGCGGAATTCTGCTGATGCACAGTGCTGTGCTCGTGCAGCCGCCTTTGGATGCCGTGCACTGCACTCTTGTGGCGGTAAGTGCTTTCGAAGTTGTGAATTGGCGTCTCAGGTAGGTACAAATATAAGGAAAACTTGGCACTATAATCAAAAGGAGGGTGGAAAGGGGTGGTTAAGATGTCAAGGGGATGAGAGTGCCAATGAAACGATCGATGGACTTGGAGCACTTGGAAAGTCCATCTTCGAGCTGAATAATAACACTGCAGGGAGGAAAGCAGCCAAGTCAAAAAAAAAGCGCTATCCAAGTGGCGAGAGGAGGATGTGTAAGTGCCGGAACGCGTAAGTGTTGGAGCCGGGCATGTGTCACCGCGGATTTGTGGGGATGTATACTATAAATGGGGACTTACCATATGTAATATGAAATAGACCGGCAGGAGAGTCACCCCGAGGCGTATCAAGTGTAGTTGAGAAAAACCTAGCAAATTCTGCGGGAAAGCATATAAAAGAAGGGCCTTGTGACCTCACAATGCACATCAACCATGGTCCCTCTCCTGCCCACCTTTCTGTCATCACACTTTGCACCAAGTCCCCAATGCCTGCCCGGCGAAACCATCACCAAACCAAGCAAGGCCGGTGAGATAACCACCAGTTTTTCCTATGCGCAGCCACTGATTGCTCATCTCTCATGCCAGCATGCCGTACGAGCACCAGGAATGCTCTCCGGCCCCTCCTGCCGACGAGGACCACGATCTAGACACAGAGCGTAATATCCCCTCCCGACCGACACGTGCCAGCTCGCACGCATGATTTCAATGAGCTGGAGCCCTCGTACGCTTACAAACATTGCCACTAAGCGATGTCGAGCTGGGCACAATGACTCAAAGCAAGCGTTGCATGACAGTGTATCAAAGACATGAGTACGGTGGCTTCTTTGACTGGTGTCTTCACTCACGGTTTGTTTGTTTAGCGACTAGTTGTACTCTAGCCTCTACAATGAGCTAGATCGCCGGCAGCCTGATCTCTCTGAACTCCTAGCTGAGCAAGATGGCCACTTTATGCGAAATGTGTGTCAAAGGGTAAAGAGTGATCATCTCAGTTCCTCCAGCACTCCTTAACGTTCACGATTTTGAGTGCTATATGCACTACATTTATTTGTTTATGTACTAGTACATAGCCTCAATTTAGAAAGATTTTTGTTAATTTACCACGATCAAGATCCTGAAAAGCAATTCCTGGTGTATGCGAAGTGGGCGTGCGGTGTATCTGAAAGCATGCCGCCGCATGTCGGGATCAATCAGCAATGGTGTCAGGGTATTTGGAATGGCTAACTGCCTTACCGACTCCGCCGGTGAATTGTAAAGCCTGATAATATTCGCAACCAGCCTTGCGATATCTGACGGTCTGGACTCAGTGGCCAGTCTGGCACGGGATTGAGAATAGCCGACCCCCTTACCAATCCCGCCCGGTATTACCGATTTCGCTGGTGAATTATAGGTCCCTACGATAGGATCGTAAGGCTGCTTCGTCTTATAAGTCTGGTAGGTATTATACGTCCTTATAATCTCCGTGAAGGCTGGCACCCCCCGCGTGATGAATGTCGATATGCCTCGACAATCCCAGCAACAACGAAACGTTTGTCAAGTGCATAGCGCCTTCGCTCCCCCGGTTTGAGGGCCCGGAAGCTCGCACCCGCTGCATCGCCCACATCGCAAATCTTGCTGCTCATGTGCGCATATACCCCCTTTTTTCTTCTCTACGCCGTCCATTGGCTCATTTTTGGATGTCTAGGCGTTTCTGGACTTGTTTGGCCGCCCTTGATCCAAGAAACGACGTACAGTGGTCAAGTCTGCTACATCTGCAAAGAGACCAGCGCCGGGTGCTGCAGCTGCCCAGCAACCCTCCGTTTCGAATTTCCTTGGCGTCTCCGATGACCCAAACGACCCAACCGTTACCTTGGATGAGCTGGATGGAGTACTTGAGCTCCCGAACGATGCTGACGAAGGCAATGGGTTACATGACCAAGGCGTGGTCAAGGCATCCGTGGGGGCCAAGGCTTTTGAGCGTATGAAGGGGCAAAATGTCACCGTGCTCCCCGGCGAGCTGGATGGTGCCCGTGATTTGTTTCCTAAAGTACTAATTTAATCTCTCGAAGCTTGCTACTAACTATCATCGCTTGTAGGTTAATGGATTTGCCAGCCACATCCTACACTCGAGCACACTCCAGCCGGTGTTCTTGCAGATCCGAGACTTGCTCAAGGGTTCAATCACGACCAAGAAGACACTTCCATCGAGTTACGTCTCTACGCGATGGAATTCCCAATGCGACAGCGGCATGACACATATCGAACTACGGCCGGTGGTTGAGGTAATGACTGGAACGGAAAAGTACGAGCTTGATAAGTACCATTTGTCATCGTGGCAATGGGACTTACTTGTGGAGGTGTGCGAATGCCTCGAGGTGAGTATCTAGTATCATAATCTGACGATTGGGCTGAATTAGGAATCCAGGTATTTCGCGAGCCGACGTTGCTGTTCTCGCAGAAAGAGGTGCCGTTGATCCACGAAGTCATTCCAAGCCTATATACAATGAGGTTTCGATCGACACGTATGTTGGAGGACGAGGATCGCAGGCTCCACTCGATCACTCGAGTTGCAGCTTGCTCGGCTCTTGCTGTGGTCGACAAGTATATCGGGCTCCTCGAGAAGTCTGAGTTATACTTTATGGCCGTCGGTGCGTTTAGTTGTGGGATAACTTTAAGCTTATTTGCTGATAACCCTCCATTGGCACAGCGCTGTGCCCTTGGTACAAGTTGCATTGGTTCACGGCCCACGGTTTCAGTTTCAGTCGCATTCAAGAGGTTCGGGCCGCACTCTACAAGTACTACGAGCAGTACTATGCCCGTCCAGTGCCGACCGTCACACCTCGTCCCCCCGACCCCACCCCAAAGGTAAGCCCACTCTACCTTGTGCTCCCATTCCGCCGGCTCAAATATCGCAAATATCAAAGCCTAAGAACCATTGGATGGAGGTGGGACCGGTTGTTCCGGTCATTGAAACACCCGAATCCGAGTTACCTCAAGCTCTAAGTGCGATTGATGCATTTCTTGGGTCGTCACTCGCCAAGAAATCGGCCACCAGAGATGCACCTGGTGGCGGTTTGATGACCTATTGGATGCGGGAACAGGGCCAAGGCTCGGCAATTGCTGAGATGGCGCTCCGACATCTTAACGGCCCCGGGTAAGTCCCATTCACGACGGCTTTACATCCTCGGTTTCTGCCTAACACCTTGTTTTATAGCTTCCTCTGTCGATGCAGAACGTGCATTCTCGGGCGGCCGAATGGCTATCAATTACCGACAGCACCGGATGAACCTATCCACTTTCCGTGCGAAGATGGCGGTTGGGTCTTGGCACGGCACGCCCCTGCTCTCGAATATCGAGGAAGTTGTTGATCTTGTGCGCGACGGGATGACTGCTACGCCCAAACCACTCGATTTGTAGTTACCCCTAGTTTGTACATTCTCGGAGACTCCAAATTTTTTAATTTCTTTAATTCACGCATTTAATCTACAAACAATCGCGTAACCCGTCAAGCCGCAGGTTAAGTACCCGACTTAACTCGCGCCGTTCAACCCGGGCTGATAGCTGACTAAGCGGGTCTATCCACCCGCGGGTTTTGTACGGTACGGGGTCGGGTTGCACCCGTTTACTTCCCTAGAATTTAGCAGGCTCCAGGCGCACCAAAATCACGTGAACCCCAATCGCGTACTCAGTGCAAAGACAGGAAACACACGACGTGCCTAGAATTAAGCCTACGGGCGCAAAAGTCAATGCAGCGAACTTCGCGGCTAGTGCTATTCGGGTATGTCATATATACTCAATATATGCGCCGGCTCTACTTATGTTATGGTGTCAGTATCCGCACGACCCAGCTGATTTGGAGGATGAGCCAGTCGATGCGGCAGCAGGCCCCAGTCGTACGTGAAATGAACTTCTCGATAGACTCCTTATCCCGTGTCATTCTATTATCGACCCGGGTCATTTATGGGTTCGTTGCCATGGTACCGGGTGTGAGTGGTCTTGGGCTGAGCCACGTCAATCGACCCGAGTACTGCAGCACGCTACGGGGTGTGCAGGTCTTGATGACACTCCGTGCGGAAGCGAATTAACTGCAGGGGGCTTCCTTATCCTTAGCATCCAAATTACAACGCGTCGATCAAGAATAGGACCCAGCGGGCGATTTCGTAGCTCTAGAGACCCAGCAGCAGAAGAACTCGAGGGTCAAACATGCCCTACTCAAGTGGTTATGCAATCGGATGATCCCACCATCAGCAGTAGACTGTTTTAGATGGAAGGAGCTTGTTAGCGCCTTTGATCCAAACTTCACTACGGCATCCAGAACGACTATAGCGAGCAATTTTGTCACAACCGAGGCTGCATACATACATCACGAGTCGGTCGATACCCTTTCGCAGCAGGAGCACTTCATGTTCTCGTTCGATGGGGGAACAACAAGAAAGCATGAATGGGTCTACACGGTTTATGTTACGATATCCAAGACTCGGGAAGTTCATTTAATGGAAGAGAATGAAGCATTTGGTGCGTCACACACAGCAGAGCATGTATGTAGTGTCATATATAAAGTACGTATGGACATCTTTCATAATGTAGCTTGCTAACACTTATAGACTCACAAGGAGATTGGGCCAGACTCGGAGCGCTTCGCCTCTGTTGTTTCAGACAATGCCGGCAACACACGAACAGCTCGAGCGCCTTTAGAGTCAGAACGTCCTTGAATCATTACCCTCCAATATGCATGCCATTAACTGAACAACGTAGCCAAGGACATCGGGCAGCTTGCATACTTCCAGCCCTGCATCGAAAAAATGAAACCAATTATCACCCATTCCACTCTTCCTTCTTCGCTACTCGACACCTCGCCGCACGCCAAGTAGTTTATCATATTGCCCAAGGGCTTACTGCGATTGGAATTACCCGATTTTCAACATATTATTATGCCTCCCTTTCGAATTTGCTCTGTTTGCCCCTGGTTCGCGAGCTTATTTCTTCGGGAGTTTTGGATCCCCAGCCGGTAGGTGAATGCAATTTTCAATCAACTATTCAAGGTCTAATAATTGTGCTATTAGAATTCGCTTATCCATTGGATGACGGAGCAAGATACAGTTCAGTAATTTGAAGAGGAACTCGCTCAGTTGGTTGCAGTTGTAGAGCCATTTACTCGATCGATCAAGTGTCTCGAATCAGGCCACCCCAGCCTCTCCGACGTCTATCTGTTTTGTTTGGCTATCTCTGCTCAATTCCGGGACATGTTTAAGAATAACAAGACATTATCTGGGTTTGGGTTGCCTAGCCCAGTCTATCTTACGTAGTTCTTTCTTGATATTCGTGTGTACAAAATCCTTATTTAACAGGTTCTCAGCTAACAGGCGAATCCCATAGGTCATCATAGCTCTGACACACACTATTGTGGCGCTACCCTGCACGACTGCTGGCTGACACTTGGAATAGCCATTACGTATCTCCTGGTGCTGATTTACTGCCAGACCAAGACCTCTGGCAATTATTTTTCGCATACACCCTGGCTAGTGACTATCTCGCCAAGCTCTTGAGGAGAATTTACAACAAGGACCCCGATGCTGCGCTCTTTGCTCGATATGCGAGATGGTCTCATATTAAGACCGCCTTTCGTAACTAACTGGTCCTATTTACGCGCGGACTGAGCCCCTTTCATCAAAGGCCAAAGTCATCGACCGAACGCGCACGTTGGGAGTCTAGGCTCTGCTCCATCCCCACGGCTGACCTCCATGCTCATATTGGTATGATTCTGTCGAGTGTCGTCCCAAACTCCATGGCAGAAGAGCGTTCAACGTCGACAATCCATTAGCACTATAAGCGTGAGGAGAACCGCATTATTCCTGTAAGTCTTTTTATTATTATTTATCCTGCCCGTATGTATACGGACTAACGTGAACAGCAGTCACCTCACTCATTGCGCCCAAAAGTCCGTTTCGCGGATCCCTCTCGGGCTGGAGAGGGTGTCATGCAGGTTGATTTGATCAATGGTCACGTGATTTTTCGGCGCTTAGTCTAAGGGGCTGACCCTATAAACGAGTCACGTGACACAAACGAGCTTCGTGAACACCACCACCTCCCCGTTGTAGTCCACCGTCAGGTGCACGCCTGCGTCTTGCTCCTACAGGCGCCGGTCCATGGCAACAATGTGTGATTAGCTGATTCGGGACGACGACCGTCAATCCTTCCGCTGCCACGGTCCACTGCGACGCGTACGCTCGCGTCCTGCCCCTGGCAGGCGTCAGTCGGACGACGGTGGCAGCACGCGACAAACCAAGCGACTATCGGTGGACCGCCCCGCGTACGCTCGCGTCCTGCTGTGGCAGGCGCCGGTTCAACAGCCACCGAGGAAAGGAGTAGGAAGTAAGCGGCCAACCGTTATCGGGACTGTCTGAAACCGATCGCTGGGCCATGAAGTGGATGTCTGCGTTGGGCGACGATTGTCCGACCACCCGCCGTCATGTTGACCGTTTGGCGAACGCTCACGTCCTGCTCTGCGGGCGTCGGTCCACGGCGGCGTGATACAAGTGCCAACTAGCTAGAGCGTACGCTTGCGTCCTGAGTTTGCAGGCGCCAGTCGTTTGGCCATGAACAAGAAGAAACACCCCCTAGCGTTAAGATATAACTGATCGTGCGCACGCACGCATCCTGCCTTGTGCAGGTGCCAGTTTCATAAATAAGGGCAAGGGGTGGAGGCGTTTACAGCGCTCGTCACACCGATATGCCGTCTGAGGTCTCTCATATACAGGGTTTTGTTTGCTCACCAAACACGGCGCTTCCGTGCCACCAATACCCTCAACTACCACCCACAATATGTGGTTCAACGACACCCCAGCAAGCACATCGAGAAGCTTTCCTTCACATGTGACAAAATACTCGTACATCTGAGGTCTCCAGGTTAACAAGTACGTTTGAGAGAACCGCACGACGAGTGGTTGGTTTGCACCGTCACATCGGCAATGTTATTGCTGGCTGTTCAAGACGACTCAGCAGTTTGGATATGGCGGTAAGTAAAGTTTCTTTGGGAATACCCAGAACGAGGACCTAATTTCGATATTTGTGAGCTTCGAGAGTAGCTTTATTGAAACCATTGAGTACGAGCCTTGGGCTTTACGATTCGCCAAACTTCCTGTCAGGAGGGACCCCGACGTTGAAGAGGTATGTTCAGGATTTCGTGCCGGGTTGGTGGGGCAAACATATATAGACCACCAAACCCGCCGTGAACCGAGTTTGCCCAACAAGCACCCTGGGGTGTTGGAAACGTTCTCTCATCTAGCCGTTTTTCCCGCCTTCTTTTTGCTGAAACGAAACGGCAGGAAGCTGCTCAATGTATCATAATTACACCCAAATTTATATGTTGTGCCAAGCAGGCTGTTCCGAGAGGCCCCACAGGTCTTGGTGTTAAGACCGCATATGTTTGTTTGCATACATGTTCATCTTGCGTAATAATAAGGGTGTAGACCCTGTATATGAGAGATTGCGAACGGCCTATCGATGACGAACGCTGTAACTGAACACGTTTGCTAAAGATAAAACAGCCCGGTGATGAGGCATCTCCCTGAGGGGAAATGTTGATATTTGTGCAAGTGAGGAAGATTTTTGCAACCTCTGCTCACGAGGAAATTACTGAATCAGAGCCTTCGCCCCTCTGTTTTCTCTGGGGGAGATATTTGAAGAGGCATCACGGCCTTTCAGGACTTCATTGTGTGTCCCTTTGTACTGGTAAATGCGGGGAAATAATAAGCAGGCGAGCAAGGTTCTACTCAAAATTGTTATCGTGGAGAAAACGCTTGAGGGAAGCGTGATTACGGACTCGTGAGTTTCTTACACGTTTATTCGAGGTGTAAGCAGCCTTTACCCAGAGACCAACAGCGCTGGCATACATGTAAGACAAAAACGGATTGTATTTCCTAGAATAACTACGCCTATTGCGATTTGCGAGCCGGGAGGTAGGATAACACCAAACCAGCCAAGTATGCCAGGGTTATATGCGGGTATGATAGCCACAGCGTGATGCCTTCTATTGTAGCTATGACGACATATAAGGGAGCGTTTGCGTATATATATAGATCTATACGCGCCGACATGTAGAAAAGAAGAAGAAAAGAAAAGAAAAAAGAAAACACGAGTAGGGGCTAGATCATGTCCATACGCTAGAACGATCGATAGATAAAGATCTCAAACGGCCCCCGTCCGAGACCACTGAACGGCCTCCGCGAGGTGAAACTTCACGCGTTCCATGTATTCGGAGCCTTGGATATGGTCGTGGGACAGTCGATCTTCAACGAGAGTTAGCTTGGGCCACAACCCCCTAAGGCGCCTGCCGTTATGAAACCGCTTAGCCATCCACATTTCGCTGGTGCATGATAGTTGGCGACTCACTGTGCGACTTGTCCCGGCCTCATCGAGTCCTGTCCAGACCTATGACACGGTCTGCGACCCTGTATGAACCGTGTGGTGATTTTGATCGGCACGACGCTCGGGAGCCAATGCTTGGAAGTCCTCTCCCCGCGGTCCGGCTGACGAGCGTCAAGGTCCTCGTCGGAGAATACCCTTATATCGATATGACAGCGCAGATAGGACAGGACTGGGTAAGCTCGCGCAAGTAGCTCCAGCAGCTGCACAGGGAT
>WSTG01000394.1:0-14531 GCA_019616325.1 Ceratobasidium sp. 394
AACCAACGGCTGGGTTTGCATTATCGGATGGCTTGGTTGTAAGATCGGCTAGAGGTGCACCTTTGTTCGACTCTTCGTCGCACTGGAGGGACGCGAGTGCCGTGAGGGATGACACAACAGTCGCGCTCGTGAAGGACAAGAGGGCGGCTGCGGCGTGTAGCATCCCAACTGCGGAACGAATATCTGCCTGGGTAACGCCCTTGCCACCGGTGTCTCGAAGCAGGTGCGGCATCATCGAGAGCACGATAAGAGCTGCCGTGCAGCTGACCATGCCTCGACGCACGAATGCCGGTTCACCGACGACCGAGGTCGCACGGCGCACGTATCCACCTTGCAGCAGCGCAGAGAATATCCCAATTAGGCCGAGGAGACGACCATTCTGAGAATTATTCCAGTCGAGAACTGCAAAAGGAAGATGAACATAGGTATACTCGTCTAGGTTAGGGGTACTCACGATCAAAACTCAGGAAAGTGAGAGTAAACTCGACGCCCGAGAAAAGACTCAAGAACGAGAAGTGAAGTCTCCCGAGATCTTTGAGGAGCAGCCTTCGTTCGCCTAGGCTGAGTTTCTCATATCTTCCGCGAGCGCCCTCGCCTTCTTCTTCGACCAACGTGGTTCCGCGAGTTTCGGGCAGAAATACGGCGAGGAATACTGTCTCAGTGAGCAAGAGAACAAGAGTAAGAATTGCTGGCGTGGCATATATGTTCATGTCGCGGGCAAATGCAAAGGGGAAGGGGTGTGTCGAAAAATAAGCTCCAATGGGTGGGCCGATGGTGAAACAGATGGAGAAGGCAATGCCGACAAACATGAGCGCAGCTGAACGTCGAGCAGGAGGGGTAATATCGGAGAGAATGGCGCTAGTGATTTTTGAGTTACTGCTGGCACAGGTAAGTGAAACATACTCACATTGAAAGTTGGACATTTCCTTCACTGATGCCCCCAATTGCCCGAGATAGCATGAATGAGGCGAACGATGTGGACTGAATCCAGCTACGTACACTTAGTAACGATCCGTGAAAGCCACTTTTACTGAACTCACACAATCGCCGACAATATATTCCCAAGCATGCTAACAAGCAAGACCCGCTTCCTCCCATACCTATCGGATAGGCTGCCGATGTACGGCGAGATGAAAAATTGAAGAGAACTATACAATATAGAAGTGAGTTGCTTCTCTCGCGTATCCCCATGACACGTACCTAAATAACGAGCCCATAAGTCCCTAAACTTTTCATGTCAGGCTACTGTTTGGTGGCAAGTCAAAATCCATACCCCAAGTAGAACAACGTCCCACTTGCGCTGCGCTGCGTGAGGCGCAATTCGCCCCCTCAGCTGAGATATCCTTCGTAGAATGGTCGCGAGTAGGGCATCACCGGATTCGCGGCGAGTATACCAGTCAATTAGACGAGGGAATAGCGGAAGCGGGATGGTAAAAGCTGTTGCCACCGCATACGTAAGTCGTCGCTATTCAAATAAATACTAGACTCTTCGTACCAAACAAGTCGATTATGAGGGCGAATACGACTACCCGCTGGATCCACCTTTGCTCGGCTATTAGCATGGTGGTGGTGTTGTGGCAGGTGCCAGCGCCTGCCACAAGCTTTATTGAGGTGATTTCCAATGTGATGGGCGGGCGCTTCTTCTATGATCGTTAGCAAATCGTTATAAGCGCCCCAGCTGTGCTCGACTTTTACCACTATACCATAACTCGTACCCTTCTCCAACAGGCCGGCAAAAGTGCTCCGACTCGCAAGATAGATACAGATACGCGTAGACATGCTTGTATACATAGTCCGACATGGCGAGACAAATGAGAATCGGCTAGGTATTATACAAGGTCAGATGGATACGCAGTTAAACCAAGCTGGTGAGCATGGGGCCTTCAGGGTATCACCGCGGGAATCCAACTTGGAATAGGTAGAGAACAAGCTGCAGCGACCGGCGTGGCGCTCAAGAAGGTTAATTTCATCGCAGCCTACTCGAGCGATTCGTCCCGTGCAGCCGATGTACGTCTTTCATCCCCGAGTACATCTTTCATTAGATCTAGAGCCCAATTAGACAGCTCGAATAATTTTAGCACACCATCCGACGTGCCAACTTGTCCTAGAACCAGGCTTGAGAGAACGGGTAAGTCTTGGTCACGCCTGTTTCAAGTTTAGCACTAACGCCAGCTCCTAGTACATGGGTAGTTTGTCTGGGACAAAAGCTCCCTCGAAGCGACCTCTTCCACCTGATGTTGAATCTTCCCGTTCTATCAGCAAGCGCTTGACTCGTTTCTGGGATAACACCCTTATCCCGCTTTTTATTGCCACATCGACCACAGCAACTACAGCCACAAGCGAGGATTTACCAGAGCCGCCACTTGCCGAACCCGCTGTCCTTCTCGTTTCACATGGAGCGACTATTAGCAAGCTTATACGAGATACACTTCTGGTTGAACACGAGTATGCGGCCACTTGTGATATGTTTCGCCATGGAATCTACAACACTAGCGTCTCTATCTTGAGACTCGCCATGGTTGAGGGGACCAAGAGGGTAAACCCGAGCGATGGCACAGGGAATGAAGTTGCTGTTGCGACTGAGCCTCCTTCAATATTAGGAGAGCTTTTCCAGTTTGCCTCTATTTCGCACCTACTCAAACGGAAGAACGTAGTGAAGGAAAATGCTGATATGCTTGAGCAACAAGGTCAGTCCCTCATTTCTCGACCGTCTCCGGGTCTTCCGCTTGTGATTTTTGTGCTTTCTTGCATTGTTCTTTTGGTCTCTTCTCCCACTCCCTACTCCTTTCCCCCTGCTATCGTCCACTTACGCGGTGTTATCGTAGGTCGTGCAATGCACAGGCAGTAAATGCGTGATTGCGTAAAGATGATATCGCGTGTGAGGTCTACAACACTTCATTCTACGGCTTCCAGCTAATGGATTGAACACAGACAATTCCCGAAGGGAAAGGGGCAGCCGAATGTACCGTTTAGTCATACCAATAGTTGTATTTACACTGTATCCACCCTGCTGGTTTTGGGTTGGTTGCAACGTGAACCTACAAAGTGGAGTGCATACATACAAGACATAAGTCCAAGGCGAGTCCAAGAGTCAATAAACGCCCGATCGTGTCGTTTGCAAATGGTGCTTGACATCATCGTGGTCCGAGCCACCACGACACTCAGAAACCAACGCGCCACCTTCAGCTCCTAGCCTCGATAGCGACCTGATGTTCTTCCAAACGCGAAATTTGTATCACCTACGCGTAAACAAACACACCATTATACCTCTTTATCTTTATCTGGACGAGAAACACGTCGACTGGATGACCCGAAGTATCCTAAACGCGATTATTGCAGATTTGAAACCATTGTAAGTTGAACACCTCCCAGCGCGTCGGGATCGTCTGAAACTTAGTCCTGTTTTTATATGATGTTAGAATAGGGCCCAAGCTCGTAAAGGAGAGCCACATTGGCGCGTCTGGGCTGAGCGCAAGTGCCATGAAAAAGGCTGGGCAATCTGTTGTTGAGGTACACCGAGGAGGTGAGTAACGTCTAGGATTTCTTGTCGCTGTTGTCGTATTTTTAAACATGAGTGCATCGCAGACAACTATCAATTCGCGTACTTTTTGAAACCCGCAGAGTCCTATGATATGCTTATCAAGGTGAGCACAAACCGCCATGATATCTTGGCATATTTACTAGCAAGTCCAGACACGCGACTTTGTTGCAGTAACCGCAAAACCAGATGACCCTCCCACACCCGCCGAACGTACCCCAACACCCGAGCCACCCAAACCAAAACGGGGTAAATCGGCCAAGAAACGCGCTCCCAAAGCCAAGTCTCGGCCTCGCATATCGTCTGCGGCAAAGAAAAGGAAGCGAAAAGTGATCGACAATGATGAAGAGGAGGCGGAAATGTCGGACGCTTGGTCCGACTTGGACAAGAGTATAGAGGGGAGCGAAGGAGGTGAGGAGAACGAGGTTGAACCGACACCTTCTGGTGCTGCCCCAACAAGACGATCTGCTCGACAGAAGAACCTCCCTCCGGTCCACGATGTTGATGAACAAGTGGACAATGGCGAGACGAGTACTGTCCCTTCAGACGTACCAGAAGTAATCGTCAAATCCGAACCCGACGACACCTCGGCACTTGCCAACCTGCTCCCTATTGCTGGAGAAGATGAGACCCCTGCCCCTCAATCGCAAAGCCTGAGACCTCCTTCCGATCACATAATCATAAACGAGGAGGAAGAAAAGCCAAAGCAAGAGCTACACCTCACTTACTCTGGATATGCCATCCCCAGCCGTTGCCTATGCGTCATAGCAGAACCTTGGCCGGCTCTCCCGACCACCGCCCAGCTCGTTTCTCAGACCACAAGACAGCGCCGTCGTAAATCTGCGTCTCCCAAACCCGCGCCCAGGTCACGACCCCTGTTCCGAGCCGATTCAGACGACGAGAACGAAGACCGTCCTATAGCTTCTCCTCGTTCCCCCGAACCAGAGTTTGACTCGGACGACGATCAAGGGAGGTTGAAAATGTTTAGCCAAATGCTCAATAAAGTAGGAGGGAGACGGTCGAGTGTGGCCGCCCGTGGTGGAATGGAGGAGTTTGAGGATGACGCTTTGTATGGCGACGCCGATGAGGAAGGCAGGGGTACCTGAAGGATGGCAATTCCTTTACGCGATGTGTGTAACGTTGGTGCTCAATGGTGTATTACAACCATTTAATCCATTCGTTTGTCGGCGCATATACCTATGTTTCGGTGAACACGCACCACCAACTTACCAACATCCGCTGTAACTTTCATTCATTTAATCGTTGGTATGATACATACATTCGTTTCATTCCTCGTCCTCATCGCTGGGTGCAAATTGTCTCTGCAAAGCGTTCAACCTCTTCTCTTTCTTGCTCTCCTTTTCAGGCATCACCCCCCTCCCTCCTTGCCTAAACGCATGCCAGTTCACTTCCATCCTCTTCACCGCACCCCAACTCTCATCGTGTTTCCCTTCTGTGGACGCATCCTCTGGATAGTCCCACTCGCTTTCAATTCGCCAGCCCCTCTCTCGTGCGATTAGGCACAGCACGTCCCAAGTACGTTGAGTCGTATCCGATATATACGGATAGTCGGACTCGACGAGCAGCCGTGTTGGGTCACAGGCTTGAATGAGCTGGAGGTGCATATTCGAGTTTGGGCGGACGTTGATCGCTGTGGAGAGCGAGAGGTACACGTTTTGGTGGGCTTTCTATCGTCGTAAAAGTACAAATAAGCATGAGCACCAGATTCCATTGAATACACCAAACTTGCCTCGATGCTCTTCCACACTTCTCCACTAAGCGTACAACTATGCAAATCCACATTAATCCTCTCCCAATCAGCCCCATACCTACTCCTCATCTTTTTCAACAACTCGACCGTCGCCCCGCTCGCCTTGACACTATGCAAACTAACGTTTCTCCCAAGCTCGACGGCTACACCCATCTGGGCTTCGAGAATCGCAAGCTGGTGTGCTTGTGGAACTGTAAACGGCGAGAGCTTCATCCCGTCCCCTTCTGTCTGGGGATACCGGACTCTAAATGCGCGATCGATTCCGACTTCTCCGAGCATGGTTGTTGGAGATATTTGCAGGTTCTGTCGGAGCTCGTCGAGGATGGGCGCAAGAGGGCGAGGTGCGGGGAGGGAAGGGAGGAGCCGCTGGAATGCGTCTTCTTGGGCTTGGGTTGGTGTGAATAGAGCGCGGTAGTGGTCTTCTGTTGGTGGTGGCGTGTCGGACAGCGTGATTTGGTGCGCCCACCACGGGTGGTATCCTACCAAAATATAAATAAATCAGTCTGGCTACTGGAAGATTGCCCGATGAACTTGCCAAAACACATTATGACCCGATCACCCATCCTCTTTCCCAGTTCTCGGACTTTCTCTTGATCGTGCATATGCGTAGACATTGCGCATACCTGCCCCAACTGTACTCCGGCTATGTGTTCGTCAGAGATCGGGGAGCTATCTGTAGGATGACAGTGCACATCGACAAGGTGGTTTAGGACCGAGGTGGGTGGTAACGGATTGGTAGTCGTGGACTCGGCGGACGGTTCATCAAAATTGGGGCACATAGTCGACCAACAAGTCTCGCGTATCAAGTGATCAAGAAGTCAAATCACTCTGATATCACGACACATATCAAATCCGCCAAATCCGAAAACCAGATATCCATGATTCCATTTCGTACTAGAACAATTCCTCGAGTGCGGTATATACTATAAATGCCAATCGATACAAGCAACAAACACGACCACAAACAACAACGCAGTCGATCGTTCAAAGCAACGTCCGCGGTGTAAGGAGGATGCAGGTGTCCGTGACTATAAAAGGATATTGTGGAAAGTCCTCAATCGTCCGAAAGGGTGGGGTACATATCCTTGACGAATGACAGATATAATATATACGAAATTGATTGAGAGATAAGAGATTGGGATTATTACCGTATAGGAGAGCGCAGCCCTCGATGCATATAGTTGGAAAGGGAATTTGTTTGATAGCTGTCGAGTCGATGAAATTCTTGCACTACTTGTTTCTTTATCGAAATTCAAGAGGTATCCTTAAAAGTTGTTGCCGCTCATCCCGGCGCTGGCTCCCGGAAACGGACTCGGCGGACCAGGGGAGCGCGACGCTTGCAAACCTTGAGCTTGCATCTGCTGCTGATACTGGTTTTGCATCTGCAACATTTGCAATTGGAGCTGTTGCTGCTGGAGCGCGAGTTGTTGTTGTCCGGGCGGGAGCGTGGAAGGGTTTGGCATCGCGTACGGGTGCTGGATCGTCTGAGGCGATGGGGCAACGCTCATTTTTTGCATCGATTGCAACTGAGTTGGGGTTGAGTCGAGTGAAGAGAGATAAGAAAGCGCGCGTGTGACTTGCCTCGTAAAATGCAAAGTCCTGCAACAAGGAGGTCCGAGCAGGGTGAGTGAAGAAAATCCGAAGCATCTCATGCCCGGCTTCAGGCAAGAGCTCTTGAGTATCACGCGAGTTGGTTACCGGCTTGCGCTCCTGGGTGTTGCTAAAATAGATCAAAAGCAGCTGAATCAGGCCCCGAGAAACAGACTCTCGTAAAACACCTTACTTTAAGCGAATATGGCGGAGGTTCGCATTGGGAATGTCTCGGACGAAGATCCAACGCACTTTAAACACGCCCTTCCATTTGTCTTGAGCCCAAACGGTGGACGAGCGGGTATAGTCCACCGGAGTTAACATTTCGGCCATCCCGCAGAAATGACCGCTATTACCTCGCCGATCAGGCCGAGTGGTATTTGGAAAAAACTAGGGGCATACCTTGCATTGACGCTGAAGAATAGGTAGATGGGACCTCGGCCGGCGCACTCTTTGAATGCCTTGTCGAGGCGTTTGTTGCCCGGGTCCGTCGAGCTCCAGATCTCGTACTTGAGGGATTTGTGCACGTCGTCTTCCGTGTAGGATTTGATAACAAAGTAACGTGCCTTCAAAGCGGGTCAATACGGGTGTTGTTCTGGGTAAAGTGCTTACCGATTGGGGTCGGATGTCAAATGTCGCGGGGTTATAGCCCTTGGCCACAATGAGCGCAGGCATATCGACGGGGCTGAGGTACCCGCTCGGACTCGTGCCGCCGTTCCCAGTGGTACCGGTCGTGGACGCGATACCGCCTTGTGCAGGTCCTCCAACCGCGGTGTTGACTTGCAGACGAGTTTGTCCTAGTCCCGGGTTTATACCTCCCATATTGTTCGGGCTCATCATGCCCATATTCATTCCCATTCGCGCAAACGACGCAGCATCGATTCCCGCACCCATATTCATCCCTCCAAAGTTCATCCCAGGCTGCACCATGCCGGAGTATCCTTGGGGAAGAGGTGGTACAGGCGGAGCGCCCGACGCATCGAATCCATTTCCGGCACGCCCGACAATCCGCTCTTTCTGGTCCCAGACTACACCGCTTGCCGTAAGCGGCTTGTCGTCTTGCCGCTGGCCGTTGGTATTCTCACGGTAGCCGCCCTGCTCGCCCAGACGACCGTTCCAGCGACGGACTTGCGGAATCCCATGGCCGATCGGGGGCACATAAGCCGCAGCACTCTGAGGCTGCTTCGGCGGAACAGCGGGGGGAGACAAGTCTGTGATAAGTTGGAGCTTTCCCATTCCACGGCCGCCACCATTGAATCCTGCCTGGGGCCCGATCTGCTGTTGCTGGCCTTGCTGGGTACCGCCTGGCTGAGGCGAGTTTGCACGGAAGCGCGGGGGGTGGTTTGGTCCGGGGGACAGACGGCGAGGGGTCGAGGGTGCGGAGACGTCGAGGTTCTGCGGAGGCGGTGCAAGTTCCATGCCCCCCAGCGAGCGCTGAATTTCGTCGACCGCGGTGTCTTGACGCCAGTCCTTGTTGGCGGCGGCGTTGAGCGGAGGGGTGGCCGGTCCCCAGGGGGTGCGGCCGATCGGGCTGAGGGGCGAGTGGCCGTGGTCGTTGTCTGCGTAGGCGGGCGAAGGGGGCGAAGGGGATTGGGCGGCGCGTTCGGCAGCTCGTTGGGCGAGGCGTCGACGGCCGGCTGCTCCGGCGGCGGCATTGGCGGTAAGACTCGTGTGACGACGGATGTTCGAGGCCGGTGGAGGGGAGACAGAGGGACGGGGTGCATAAGGGCCGGGCGACAAAGCGCCGCTATTGGACGATTGGGATTGTGATCGGCTGTGGCTGGCTTGAAAGTACGGGTTGCCACCAGAGAGAGGACTGAGCGAGCCTTCGCCTTCGGCAACGTGCTGCAAGGGAGATTCAAGGATCGTAGTTAGTATCGAAGGAACAAATATCATGATGGGATAAGGGAGGACGGATCGGGATATGGTGGGTGTATATAGGGTATTGGGACTTTAGGTGCACCGCCCACGCACCTCGTCTCTCAAGCCTCGCATATCTGGCTCCCATTCGTCTTCACCCTCACCGGCATGATCTGCCGCGATGACGGAGAGGCTATTGATATTCCTGCCGCTCGGCGAGAGGGTGCCGGACTGCGTACCCGTTCTATTCGATCTGAAGGCTGCAATCACAGGAATGCGCAGCAGGCGCAGTATTAGTATCCAAGTAGATATATATATGAGCGGACGTGGCGGCACAGGATGGTGCACTGACCTCTGTGGTGCTTTGTCGGGAGCGAGGCGTGACGGTGGAGCAACGCGCCCTTGGCGTCCCCGATGGCACCTGGCGCAGTGTTCCAGGGCTCTTCAGCACGATCGTCTTCGTCGTAGTACTCTTGAACCTCTTCAGAGATCGGGGCACGGTGTGCGGCTCGGACCGCCCTCGATGATGAGGAGATCGTGTGCACCCGGCGGACCGAGGCGGCCCCGAGCGGCGAAACAGTGTCGTTGGGTGACGTGGGGCTACCCTCCATTTTTTTTGCTTCCAAGCTGGTGGTCGTCGAGTGGAAAAGGAAACCCAAGAACCAGGCGCTTTGAGTAGATTGGTGTGCGGATTCGAAGCTGGATACCGGGTTACGACGGGAGACAGATTGTTGATCGAAGAAATCTTTTAGCAGCTGATTTTTGGGATTTCCGCGGCAGAGGGTTGGTCGTGCGCCAGTCGTGGACAGGGCAATGCGCAGCTTATTGTTGTGGAATAAGCGTTAAATGGGCGTTAATCGAATTGAATGGCCTGCACAGCCACTGACGTGATCTGTCCCACGTGATACATCTGTCAGACTAGCCACCTCAACCCTAACTCGCATTAGTCTATAAATGCCAAAAATTACCCACTACGAGACATTTGGTAATACCAAGTCTAGCTGTATTTCACCGCTAACCGAGTACTAGACGTGCGCTTCCCGACGAACCTGACCGGAGATGGGACAGACGCCATGTGCGCTCCCCTTTTCTATCTCGGGCCTGAGCCTCATTGCACCGCAGGAACCTCGAGGTCGACTATTCGGCGGCGTATCTGAAGCTCTTTACTGATGGGCCACTCACCGGCTATGGCATGACCTTTACAATTGGTAAGCTTCTATCTATTAACCCTACTCAAGAGAGACTTACCCTTTGCCATCGAGGCCGAGGAAACGATATCGTCGGTAATCTTACCCCGTCCTCGGCCCCACAATCTTCACATCACATTCGCAGGTCTGCCACGCCATCCGGGAAGTAGCCAAACGTGTTGTCGGCAAGGACCTCGAAAGCCTATTCGACGATATGGGCAACACTTGGAACATTCTCACATCTGATCCTCAACTACGGTGGTGAGTGCCCAAGTGGCCAAGCAGTGCAAGTACCTGATTGGTTCTCGCGCCAGGATTGGTCCGTAAGTCGCCCGGTCTCGAGTGCCAATTGAAACATCAAACGAGCGCTCTTTCCAGCGAGAAAGGCGTAATCCACCTCGCTACTGCGGCCGTAGACAACGCCATCTGGGATCTATACGCCAAATCACGCAAGAAACCACTCTGGAAGCTGATCGTCGACATGTCCCCGGTAAGCTGTTGGGCGTCAATTCCCATTTCAGACAAACTGTAAAGCTGGTCCACAGGAGGAGTTGGTCAAATCCACGACGTTCAAGTTAGTCCCCACCCCCAGACAGACGATTACGACATATTCACACCACTATCAGATACATATCGGACGTGCTCACGCCCCAGGAGGCGCTGGCCATGCTCCAAGCCAAGGCATCAGGCAAATCGGCGCGCGAACAGACAGCGCGCGAGGCAGGGTGAGTCCTAACCGCGAGTACCGCATCCGACGGGCCGACTGGCCTGGTTTCAGGTACCCCGCATACGTCACTAGCGCCGGATGGCTGCGCTACGACGACGAAAAAGTCGCCCGGCTGATTCGCGAGGTACGCTTTTTCCGAGAGCGCTGTCAAAGTGACTGGACAATCAAGACGTTTACTGATCGGTGTGTAGGCTATCAAAGCGGGATTCACCCATTTCAAGGTGCGGCGGCCATTCAGTCGGTCATCTAGCCAACTCACCGCTGTGCTTTTCCGGCCCAGATGAAAGTTGGCTCCTCGTTGGCCGACGACACCAGGCGAGCGAAGCTCATCCGTGCGATTATTGACGACCCTGCGTCGTTTCCCCCCGGCTATGTCCACCCAGACCCTGCCAGCCTCGTAGGGAAAAACGCAGGCCCGACCGGGTGTGTCTTGATGATGGACGCG
This sequence comes from Ceratobasidium sp. 394, assembly GCA_019616325.1. Classification (NCBI taxonomy): domain Eukaryota; kingdom Fungi; phylum Basidiomycota; class Agaricomycetes; order Cantharellales; family Ceratobasidiaceae; genus Ceratobasidium; species Ceratobasidium sp. 394. Next base: position 11,119 of record WSTG01000394.1, read on the forward strand.
AATCAGGTCGGTAAACCCGAAAAGCTCTTCGCGCCCAAACCTCAACTGACCACAACTCCGGTCGATTCTGCCGTTTTTCACCGCTTCCGCCCCGCTCTTGCGCTTTACCGCCCCGCTTCTTGCGCTTCCGAATCGCAGGTTTGGGATGTTCCCGAGGCCATCGAATACGTTTCTCATCTGTCCGAGGCAAAACCATGGTACGCACGGGTCTCCCCATCTTTCCTAGCCTCTGGATCACCGATTCCGATTCTCGTCGTCCCACCCTCGATGTCGATCTCCATACGCGCGCCTGGGCCCGCGCCCCTATACACCACCCAAAAACAGGTTCATCGAGGAACCTACCGCGCCAGACGATTTTCTCGGTCACGCCGCCATCCGAGCCGGGCTCGCGCCATTGGGCATCGGCGTCGCCACGGGCGAACACGCCCACAACCGGGTCGCTTTCAAGCAGCTTTTACAGGCCGGTGCGGTCGACGTGGTCCAGCCGGATGCGTGCCGGTTGGGTGGGGTCAGCGAAGTCCTGGCCGTGCTTTTGCTCGCGTCTAAATTCGGCGTGCTCGCGTGCTTTCATGCGGGCGGGGTGGTGCTGTGTGAACATACAATTCACTTGAGGTATGTGCTTCGTCGCTGTTTTGTTTCGGGGGTGGGGTGAGGTGGGGTAATGTCGGTCTGCGAAGACCTCGGGGTGGCGGCCACATACCACCGCGTTCGGGTATCGCTCACACACAGCCCTTGCGACAAACCAGAAGGATCATTCACACTCTGATCTTTTTCGCAACTTGTTGGCTTGATGGAACATGACTGTTCGATCTACGCAAATGAGAACAAGTCACACATGGATTTGTCCTCGCGCTCGCATTACTCATGCTATCGCCCGCAGTCTGATCGACTACATCGCCATCACCGGTTCGATGGAGCGCAACGTACTGGAGTATGCCGAACACCTCCACGAGCACTTTGTACACCCATGCCAACTCGATACACGCGGGCGCTATCGCGTCCCGTCTCACGCAGACGAAGGGTACAGGTAAGCACAGCTCCACCCTCTCCACCATTCCCACCCCGCTCGACACATTCGGCACTCGGCCGCACAAACAATTGATGGACGATCAAACAAACCGCATACAATCACTTGCCCGTCACCCTCGTTACGTCGCAACCACCCTCGTTCTGCACAACCCAAAAAACTGACTTTTTAACTGTCCACCCCTGATCGTAGCACCGAGATGCACGACAGTAGCATCGCGGAGTTTGGATTTCCACATGGGTCGTATTGGCGCTCGGCGGGGATGAACGAGTAAAATAGCTTTGCCCACAGGGAAGTACAGAACGCGAAGGTCATCGAATTGGGTAGGTGGCCCAAGGCTGGGACGGAGCGTTTCGCGAGATTGATAGCCCTGGACGATCAGCCATCAACCAATGAATTAATTGATTGTTGGAATATACTCCGAGAATTCCTCGCTTGTGTTTAGACTCGAGTCTCGGCCACGGTGATGTTCATTGGATCAAGCCACCGAGTTATTAATGAGATCACGTTCAGGTCAAGTACTTATTAAACAAAATACACTTGTGATGGACAGTCCGAACCATACATAGTCCAACGGACAAGCGTCCTCTGGGTCGGATCGGGCGAACGGGCAAAATGGGGATGGGCACCGCCAGGAACGGGCGCTGCGGGGGGTCGTGAATGACGCAAGGATGAACGCGGGGAAACCGCCGGTCGAATAGGATAGTACAAGACCTCGTGGACAAGAATATAGACTATTCTGCGCAGCCAAGAGTCTATCAGAGCCCCCCGAAGCAAGCTTGGACCCAGACTCACCAAAACAGAGTAAATAAAGTCCCCCAGTGGCAAAAGACGAGCACTCAAACGCGCTCTAGCATCGCAGCCAGCTCATCCGCATCTACCAGGCCCTGCCCGGTCTGCACCTTGCTCTCGGACCTCACGTACTCTCGTCCCTCGGCCTCTCGGTCCGCGGCGGCCGACACGGACCCAGCCGGCTGTCCCTCGCCCTCTTCGTCCTCCTCCTCGAACGCGTCCGCCGTTCCAGCCCTTTGTTGCCGCTGTTGCCGCCGCGCCTGGCCGCCACCCGCAATCCACAACCTCCACCACCGGCCCAAGAACCGCTTAATCTCGTCTCGAAGCCCGAGATACTCGACGTTGCGCACGCATCCTTCCCACGTGACCGTCCCCGTGCGCAAGGCCTGCTCGATCGTGCGCGTGTCGCCGAAATAGAGGTAGTGCACGAGTAACGCAAACGAGGCGTGGTCGGGCACGGGCAGGAGCACGGTCGGGTTGTGTGCGGGCCCGGTCATGCGTGGGTGTCGGAGCGAGGAGAACGTGAAGAGCGGGCGCGAGCCGGATTGGGCGGGGTCGAGGTGGGTGATGGCCGAGTGGGAGAATAGGTTGCGGAAGAGCGCGGATTGGGCGGTGAGGTAGTCTTGGTGTAGCTGGGACGAGGATAAGTGGGTCTTTCATTTCGGGTGCTCGTTGGCACGTACCCGTACACGGATCGGCTGGCGCGACCCGGCGGTGGGCGCACTGCTCCTGCGCGAGTCTCTGATGCTCGGTGGGCCGTTGACAGACGTCCCGGCGACAGATGTATGACCGTTGGCGACGCGCGAGAACATTCTCAGCGATTCGGTCGGGACAACTAGATCAACCTCAGAACAAAGAAAGCTGGACACAAATGAACGGGACTCACTGATGGTGCAGTTGGTCGTCTCTGGACGATGCCAGTAGTAGGGAGCCATTGTCCGCAGACGGTCGATGATGTACTCGATGGGGATGTGGGAGAGGGCATCGGGGAGACCAGTCTGGGGGGAGATGGGCCCGACGGTGGTGGGGGTGGGCGGCTGAAATGGTTCGTGGCGCGGAGGAAGGGGGTCTGCCATCATATTGCTGGACAAGGGAAGGAGAGACAGGAGACTATGAGCGCAGCGGCCTGGCGCCTCTTTGGGGGTGGGTCCAACTCTGCCCGCTCTGGATTCCCCCGTGCTAAGTACTCTGAGTACTTTCGTATGCTTTGCTAGCAATTTCTGGTATAGCAATGCAGTCCCCAGCGCGTGGCCCTATTGTCGTGCTATTGTTCTTGCCGTCGGCTGCGATGAGCACCGGATACGACCATCGGTGATAAGACCACGTGCCTCGGCTTTGCGTTCCCGCAAATACAGCCCGCCGGGATTGCCTTTGTCCGTCGGCTCGAACAATGACTGAGACACCTGCTGGCCAAAGACCGGGCTAGCCCTCTGCCCACATGACATAGAATTTACATTGGGTCTCTACATTCAGATGCATGTGTATGCGCCGTCGACGCGCAGCTCGGTGCCGTTGGTAAAGCCCGACGCATCGCTCGCGAGGTACACGACCGCGCCCTTGAGGTCTTCCGGCTCCCCCATGCGTCCTACACAAG
>WSTG01000395.1:0-19089 GCA_019616325.1 Ceratobasidium sp. 394
CTTCAGCTTGACTACGTCGACGTTCTTCAATGTCACCGCTTCGACAACGACACCCCGATTGCTGAAACTATGCAAGCTCTGCATGACGTTGTCCAAGCCGGTTATGCACGCTACATCGGAATGTCAAGCTGCTACGCCTACCAGTTCCACGCAATGCAGAACTATGCGATCAATAACAAGTTGACGCCGTTCATCTCGATGCAAAATCACTATAGCCTGATTTATCGGGAAGAGGAGAGGGAGATGATGCCTACACTCAAGGTATGAGTGTTTTATTTTCCTGTGAAGGTTTGCTGAGAATGCTGTAGATGCTTGGAGTAGGAGCTATTCCGTGGTCCCCGCTCGCTCGCGGACGTCTTACCCGACCCCTTACCCAACAATCCTCGAGGGAGAGTACCGATCCGTAAGTCCCTACCGATTCTCCTTAGTAATCGCAAGTCTTGAACTTCGCCTAGGTTTATGGGTGTGGCCAATAAGTATAGCGAAAGCGAGAACGAGATTATCAACCGGTAGGTCTCCTCGTTTGCGTCGAAATCTTAGCCAATGAACTGATCCTGGCGTCCCACCGATTAGTCTTGAAGCCCTCGCTAAATCCAAAGGCATAAGCATGGCACAAGCAGCCATCGCTTGGATGCTGTCCAAAGATGTAGTGTCTGCCCCCATTGTCGGTACAACAAACCTCAAGAATCTCGAGGATATTATGGGTGAGTCGGATCGTCTCGTGGATTACTCTGGGACCTTAAATTAATGACACATATGCATAGGTGCCGTTCATGTCAAGCTTACGGAAGAGGAGATCAAAGGTTTGGAGGAGCCCTATCTCCCACAGCCGATCTCTGGATTCGCATGAGTGCTTTGTTAGCCTATTCGTTGATGGATCGTCGTGGGGGCATTAGCCCAATGTACACCTTTTGGCTGCGCATGAGGTCGTTACTGCCCACGCGAACTCCAGGCTAGATTAAAACGGTAGCGAAATTATTGAATCCTAGTTATTGCAAACTATTGACACCCACAACACTCTCCGCAACCGACCACGGCAAACGGGCTAAATGGTTACACCACGTTGCCTATTCTGACAATATTCTTAAGAGACGAGTAGCCCACACGCGCTGAAGTGGCTAGCTGATGCCACCAATCATTATGGATGAACCACGCATGAACACAACCCAACATCCCACCCCCCAGCCCCCAGCCAGTATATCTCGTAAAAGGATTACATATAAACCGACAAATCGCGATCTCTGGCACTGTGCACAACAATTCATTCTACGATAGCCGAGACGTGAAGGTTGGGTTTGTGTGGCTATTGCGTGGCTAACGATTCAAATTGAATTATTTGATCTCAGGCTAAGAGCAACTGGTTTCGCGCGACCAAACAGGCTCTCGTATCTCAAAACGTAACAAGGCTATCAAGATCATGTTAGGAGCAGCAAACTCGCTCGTTACGAGCAAAGTCCTAATAATACATTTCGGAAATATACAAAATTTGTGTCGTCACCATTATCTCTCATCTCCGATCCACGTCACTCATCGCAGGTCCTCATCATACATAACGCCTGCAATAGCCGGTTTAGAGCTCAGCCTTCGCGCTGGCCGTCTTCTTTCCAGCCTCGGCGCTTAGGCTCGACGCGGCGAAAGCAGCCTGCTCGGCCTTGTTACCCGCGTATTTGGAAGCACCCTGGGCCTGAGGAGAGGAGTGAGCCAAGAGGTGCAAGGTTATCAGAAAGCGGCGCACCTTCTTCTCCGTAGCAGCTTTTTGTCCCCCAAGGATATCAAGAATTGCGCTCAACTTCTCCTCAGACCACCCTACACCACCGTTAATCGTATCCTTGATGCTCTGAAGCATGCCCTCGACAGCGTTGGTAGTTTGGACGTAGCGGATGCGAGTCTCGTGCTATACAACAGACCTCGGTTATTGATGGTATATAAGCCCTCGCACGAAAACTTACCAAGAGGCCAGGGCGGGTCGTAGGGACCATCGAATCATCAACACCGTTCGAGCGAAGGTACGCACGCAAGCGCGCATCCGGCCAAGCCAGGTACTCGGCAGACCTAACGTTGACGTCATTGTACTTCTTGTTCATGAGCTTGATGAGCTCGTCGCGTTTGGCCTGAGACTCGGTCTTGAGGTAACCATGGGTGATCAACCATTCGCGCATCTCGGACTCGGTCCAACCCTCCCATGCGGTATCCTTGGCCGAGAGGTAGTTGTCCTTGACGAGCTTCTGAAGCTTCTCGCGCTGGATCTGCGAGTCAGACTTGATGATGTTATGCTCAAGCTAATGCAGTGTTAGAACGAAAAGCTAAGGGTATACAAGATGATACTAACCAGCCAGTCACGGAGCTGGTTGTCGGACCAAGTGCCGTAGACTGTATCGGTCGTTCCATAGTAGTAGCGTTGGAGCTCAGCCACGAGCTTGTCGCGGTTCTTTTCGTAATCCGACTTGATGATACCGTGGTCAACCAGCCATTGGTGCTAAACTCCACTTTTAGTAAAATGGACCTAACACAAAATTTAACCGATACCCACCATATACGAGGTGCTCCAGGCGTTGTAGACCGGGTCAGCGACTGTCGCGTACGCAGTGCGCATTTGAGCGAGCAGTTGGTCGCGAGTGAGTTCAGCCTTGGTCTTGACCACGCCATGTTTCTCGAGGTAAGCACGAAGCCTGAGAGTAATAGGTCAGCATCCGCAAACTGTAGGAACTTGAGGTGCTTACTCGCTGTCGCTCCAAGTAGAGTAGACGTAATCTGTAGAATCATTGAGAGCCTGGGCCGCACGCGCCGAGGCGGAAGCCGCGACAGAGCTCGCACTCCTAGAAGCCGAAGAAGCAGACTTGGAGGCCTGGTAACTATGGTCACCGTAGACAGCGGTAGACGCGGTGGCTGAAGCAGCGGCCGAGAACGAGGACGCAGCCGAGGCATAGGCACGATAATACTGCTTGGCAGCGAGCTGTAGCTTCTCCTTTGGTCCAGAAGGCGCGACAACTCCTTGTTCGACGAGGAACGAACGCAATCGACTCTCGTCCCATCTGCAGACAAAGTCAGATACGCGAAGTAAACAAACCGTATTACTTACGTGTCAAAGGCGGACTCTTGGAGGCCCTGCAAAGACTTGGACGCTTGGTTATATTTTTCTTCAGACCAGGTCATCGCCGAGTCCCAGTTGCTCTGGACGAGGTCTCGAAGTTGCTTTTGGTTGGCACCTTGGGGTGCTTGGATGTTGTGGTCCTTGAGCCACTGTTCGAGCTGAGCCTGGTTCCATTTCGCATACTCGGCCGGCGTCGCGGGGTCTAGAACACGGGCGGTCAACACGAGGCCAACGCGAACAAAAGGGCGAATTACCTGAAGAGAACCAAGACGCAGAAGCAGACGAGGCGAGCAGGACCGTAGCAAGAATAGCAGAAACCTTCATGGTGGCGAGGAGGTGGAGGGACGGCGAGCTGGACGTGGCCTTTTATACAACACAATGTGATCGCCACTCGAGGCAATGGCGTATGTTGAGCGCGTCATCGACGTCACGGCGGGTGGGGCACGTGAATGCTGAGGTCAGCAGACTAGCACTTTCCCGACGTGGCGCAGGTGCTTACATGCTGGGCTAGGCCACCGGCAAGGTTGTGGCCTTCGGGCGAAGGATAGATATGAGGCGCTAAACACGCAGTTTCAAGTTATCAAGGCGTCTTTGATATATAAAACAACACCAATCGCTCCATATGGATACGCGTAAAGTCCATGCGGATGTTGTGGCGCTCGGATCTTATTTGAACGAGATGACGTTACACCAGGTCGTGGAGACGAAGATTTTTCTTCATTTGGTGTTATTCGGTAGCTGGTTACTCATAACTCAATGCTTAAATTCGAGACATTGGAATCACAAACTCGCCTGCTTAACATTTTCAGCCCCGAATCCATCCATCACAGCGCGCACCTCACGCTCAATTCTCTTTAGCTCATCCAACTTGCCATAAATCTCCGCCACCCGGCTCGCAGTGCATTCCGGGGAACCAATTTGGTGGAGCGCGACTGCTTGCGCCGCCAACATCCGGTCTTTTTCAGCCAATTGTTGATCCTTCTTCTCCAGCTCTTCGGCTTGGAGTGCGAGCTGCGCGTTTTTCTCTCCCAGTTCATGCTTTAAGCGATCGACCTCATTTTCGATAGTGTCGGCCACTTCGCCTCCAGTATCGTCGCTGTGACAGTTCTGGTTCAACCTTCTCTATGATTTTGCACAGGAGACTCGACTGACTGACCTGATATGCTCGAATTTCCACCTCCGGTGCGGAGGGCATTCCTCTGAGCTCCACAACAATAGCTGTCCAAGGTGAGAGAACTGATATTCACATTGAATTGTCCACTTACCACATTGTCATCCTCCGCTGACCCATGATGCATGTTTATGATCCTATCTTCTTCTTCATACTGGATGCTATTCAATGGTGCACGTTAGTCATGAGTCTAGCTTTGCGTTCCCGAAGTTAGGCCTTACGCGAACCCAGCTTGCGTCCGTAGTAAAGTCCAGGCCGTAGGAGTGTCAGCAGAAGTCCCGACGAAGCTCTTCAATTTGCTGCTTGGAGCAAATAGATAAACCCCATATTGACGGTTTTTGATCTTGTAACCACGCCCCGAGTATTGGATGATCCACTTTGCCTCATATTCAACTCGTGTTGCAGTCTAACCGCTGTATACTTACATGTTGATTTGATGTATTGTGCCACTTCTTCGATACAACCATATCTTGGTTGTATTCCGGTACTTCTATCACTGTACTCGTTGATACATTAGTAATACAATAGGTTCCGGGTTTGGGGGGTAGATCGTATGCAGACATTGGTCGAGGTCGGCAAGAGCACCAGCGGGTTAGTGGATAATGGATATGGATGATTTTAGAGTCGCCACTCAGCTGCTGGGCACGTGTTGGTTGAACTTGGGCGCTGATCGACAAACAACCAGTATCGGCTCCTCTGATTGGTTCACTAGAGCTAAATACTTACAATTCGCAGGTGTCGGCAACCAATATCTCCCAGGTTCACATTCGCTAGTCATGCTTACGTCGGTTAGTCTCTTCAAAAATCTTCGTGGACCGCGCATATTATCGGAGAAAGCGGACCAGGCTGGATGTGTACACGCATATAGTTGGTGTTCATTTTATCGCAATTGATTATTCGATACTATCAATCTCAAAATTCCCTCAACTAACGTTGTTCAATCGCTGGCATGCAAGGCTCAATAAGCTCTTTTACAAACGTCGAGTTATCAAACTCACCTGACCGACACAAGTTTCAACCCCCAAATCCCCACCATGGCACGTACTTCCCGTTTAAGCTTCTCGATCTCATCAAGCTTGCCATAGATATCGGCCAGCCTACTTGCTGTGCGCTCTGAGGTTCCCGCCTCGCGCAGTGCTACCAACATGCGATCCTTTTCTGCCAGCTCCTCAGCTTGGAGCGCAAGCCGCTCATTCTTCTCCATCAATTCCTGGGTTAATTGCTTGACTTGATCTTCGATGGTTTCGGCTATTTCGCCGCCAGTGTCATCACTGTTGTATTGGAATTTCAATCCTTTATGTTGAAGTGCGAGGGACCACGGAAGGCACACCTGATGCGCTCAAAGTTCCATCTCCGATGGGCAGGGCAATCCCATAAGTTCCACAACTGTAGCTAATCAAAGTTATAATATAGATAGGGCTTTTAAGCTATTAGCCGCTTACGATGTTACAGTCATGTGGGATGGCATGGTGTAGGTCTATGACGCGATCTTCTTCTCCATATTGGATGCTGCTCAGCGCACGTCGGCGCGTTAGCCATCGATTCGATTGGGTACTCCTACTGTAAAGGGACTTACACGAACCCCGCATGAGTTCTTATTAGAGACCAGGTGGTAGGAATATCACTAATCCCGACCACTGTGGCTTCTTTGCTGCTCGGTGCAGCCAAATAGCTCCCATATTGGCAATTCTTAATTTTATAGCCGCGTCCCAGATATTGAACAAACCACTTCATTTTGCTCAGCCTAAGCTCAAAGTTCGGTCGCGCCATAACTCACACGTTGGTTTGGTTCATCCCGCCAGGCCGACGCCACGGCGCGATCCTGGTTGAACGACAGTACCTCGATTACCGTGTTCGTAGCTACGCTAGCTATTCGATAGGTTCCAGGTTTTGGAGTCAGCTCGTACGCAGTCATGTTACTCGCGTGTAAATACTACGAGTGCTATCAGTGTACTTATCGACAAAGATAGTCTAAAGTTGCCACTCCATGGGCACGTGTTGGCTGTACTCGATCCCCACAACTTTGATCGGCGCTTCATCAGGCTGGGTGAAATAACGCCGGACCCTGATCGGAGCCCAATCAGGTGACTTGAGATATCACATGCGGCTGGTTATATAGCCGGCACACAGCTCTAGACCACCGCCATCTACTTTCTACCATGTTTCGTGCTGCTCTGAGGTCGTCGTTGTCCGCGTCGAGGTCACAGGCCGTCCGACCAGTGGTCGCGAGGTCAGTACTACATCGTCACCTTTACTTGAAGCTAACTCGCCCTAGATGCTTCTCTGCATCGGTAGTAGCGCGCTCGGAGCATGAGCCTTCCGGCCTCTCCTCGCTCAACAATTTTACTGAGGAGGAGACTATGCTCCGTGACGTTGGTTAGTATAATCCTGCTGCAGCCCGGCTGTAGCTAACCGAGATCGACAGTGAGCAGGTTTGCTAAAGACGTGGTTGCGCCTCGTGTACGAGAAATGGACGAAGCGGAAAAGATGGATCCAACCATCGTCAAAGGCCTCTTTGAGAATGGCGTATGATCTCATTTATCATATTATTCTTCGCTGTCTAATCTTGCCGTTTGTGTAGCTTATGGGGATCGAGACAAGCCCCGACCATGGCGGCGCAGGCAGCTCTTTCACATCTGCTATTATTGCTATCGAAGAGCTAGCCAAGATCGACCCTAGCGTCTCAGTTCTGTGCGATGTACACAATACTCTCGTCAACACTATCTTCCGCACCTACGCAACCAAGGAGCAACAGGACAGGTTTTTACCTCAGCTCGCTGAAAGCAAGGTTCGTCCTATATGTCCGCTGTCCAGCCTCTATCTAATTTGATATATCATATCTCCTCATCCCCCTGATCCTATTTCGTAGGTCGGGTCATTCTGCCTTTCTGAGCCTGCCTCTGGGTCCGATGCTTTTGCTTTGCAAACACGCGCAGTTCCCTCAGAAGATGGCTCCTACTACACGATCACCGGTTCCAAGATGTGGATCACCAACGCTGCCGAGGCCGAAATATTCCTTGTATTCGCGACTGTGGATCCCTCCAAGGGATATAAAGGCATTACGTGTTTTGTCATACCCAAGGAACTTGGAGTCGAAATTGCAAAAAAGGAACAGAAACTCGGTATTCGTGCAAGCTCAACCTGCGTGTTGAACTTTGACGGTATCAAAGTTCCTGCTGAAAATTTGCTTGGAGGACCTGAGCAGCTTGGTAAAGGATACAAGGTATGAACTCGGGGCGCACAGCAGTACCTTTAACTCACGGTTCTCGCAGATTGCGATTGAAATCCTCAATGAAGGGCGCATTGGCATCGCAGCTCAAATGTTGGGACTCGCACAGGGTGCATTTGACTTGACCGTTCCCTACACCTACCAACGAAAACAGGCGGGGCAACTCATCGGCACGTACCAGGCTATGGCGCACTCTATGGCCAAGGCAGCTGTCAACATCGAGGCCGCGAGGCTTTTGACGTATAACGCCGCGAGACTGTGAGTACAATAGCGAATTAAATCGTCACCGACTGATTTTGTGTCGCAGCAAGGAGGAAGGAAAATCTTTTACCAAGGAAGCTGCCATGGCCAAGTATTACGCGTCAGTTGTTGCACAGGAAGTTTCCGGAAATGCGATCGAATGGGCGGGAGGTGTTGGGTTCACCCGCGAAACCGGAATCGAGAAATTTTGGAGAGACTCTAAGATTGTGAGTCAAGGTGGTTTCCTCCACACCGATGGCGCTCGCGCTGAACACTACCCAGGGGGCGATTTACGAAGGCACTAGCAACATCCAGCTCAACACGATTGCCAAATTTATCCAGAAACAATACTCATGAACGCAGACCTTGTAGATTTCGATGTAAACTTGTATTTAGATTTGAATACGCGGAGGATTTGCTTCAAACGAGTAGCCTGCTCAACACGAGCAACTAACTAAATTTGCGCAACGGCATGCCCGTCCCCTCTAGGATCGGATCCAGCAGCCCATACTAACTCTTTGCTCGACAGTTTTTGAATAATTTGTCCTCTGCCCATCATTATGCGCTTGAATCCTAACGCCAAACGGGCATCGTGACCCATTGCTGCAATCCCAAAAAAGACGTTCATATATGCGCGTCGTACTGACGCTGATGTAAATACTCACCTTTGAGATTCTCGACTGTCTCAGCCGGAATGCCTTCTTCAAAGTAGACTTCGCTGTTGATATCGCCCGCTTTGGAAGAGTTGACGACTGGTGCATCAGGGCTACCAGCCGAAATGCAGAAGCGGGGCGCGTCAAGAGCGGATTGGATGCTGAAGCCGCGAAGAATGTTGAGTAAAACTTGTATGTGCCCTTGGGGCTGTCGCGTGCGCAAATTAGCGGATGATTGGTGGTAATTACAACACAGTAGGTCACCAACCTGCATAAATCCACCCATCACCCCATACACGAGGAAGAGTTCGTCTCCGCGCGTCGCAATGGCGGGGACTAGTCCATAGAGTTAAATAGGTGTATTTTAAGTGTTCATTCGACGCACTGATCGTGTGGTATGGCCTCTTTCCTCCTGATAGCTGGTTAGGATGACCCGATTCGAGGACGAACCCAGACCCTCTGTTTTGAAGAGTAAAACCACACCCCTTCGGTATGGCTACATCGAGTTTATGTCAAAGTGTGCTCCCAAAGACACAATATACACACGTACCTGCGGTACCGAACCCAGCGTAATTGGACTGAATGAAGCTGCATCCATTGCCCCATTGGTCCGTGACACAGAAGTACACAGTGTCTGTCGAGTGGATAGGATTTCCCTGTACCCATAGTTCTGTTAGTAAGGTAGCGATTATAAATTGTCGCGAGGGTATCGTACGTGATGAACATCCGGAATAGACGCAGTTGGGTTGAACAACTTCGCGCGTTCCTTGAGGTACTCCTAAGCAGCAGATTTAGAAACTACTCTTGATGTATGCGGGGCACCTACCTTGCTGAGCATCTCCTCAACAGGGACGTGGACTACGCCTGGGTCTGTCACATAGTACTGCGTATCCGCAAATGCCAGGCTGGAACAGAGATGCCTTTTTAAGTTACAAACGGTAAGGAATTCAACAATGTACTTACCGAAGAGCCTCGATTAGAGAATGCAGGTACTCGACTGAGTTATGTTCCATCTCAAGCAACGGCTTAATTTTACCCGCCTCCTGAGCCGCTTCGAGAATCCCAAGCGCCATAAGCGCAGTAATTCCTTGCCCGTTTGGTGGGCACTATAAAGGAGCATTTGAGCCTAGTCCACTTCGCTTCCCAATCTACATACTTCGTACAAAGTGACCTCTCCAGCATAGGTGTACGAGATCGGCTCGACAAACTCGGTATCATGCGCGGCAAGATCATCGAGCTCCATCACGCCCCCCTTACTCTTGATAAGTTCAACAATCGCTTCGGCAATGCGCCCAGTGTAAAACCCCTTTTTGCCCTCGCTGACCAGCGTCCGGAACGTACGCGCTAAATCTGGGAAACGCATGACTTCGCCAGCACGGGGGGCTCGACCATTGAGAAGCATGCTCTCAAATGATGGTGAAGCTTGTTTAATGAGACCTTCGGAGCGTTTCCACTGCAGGGGATAGTAGGTTAGCGCAAGTTGGCCCAGATTCAAGATACCCACCAAAGCTGCGTGAATTTCAGATACAGGGACGCTAATATCGCCGAGTTAGGACACCAAGGTACGGTTTCGCATAGCGCTCTTACCCTTCTTCAGCAAGTTGGATAGCAGGTGCCATCACATCCCCCAAAGACACCTTCCCGCTCCCAAACTTCTCAACAACGTCCACCCATGCCGCTGCCGCACCTGGGATCGTCACAGAATTCAGATCGGTCTCGAGGAGCTTGCGTCCTGTGGCGCCGTTCTTCTGAGCTACTTCGATACTGAGGGCTTTGGGAGAGCGGCCAGAGCCATTGAGAGCTCGTACGGTCTTCTTGGATGCCTCGTAATACAAGCAAAATGCATCTCTGCGAACAGTATTTGATCTTAATGTTGGGCAGCAATGTTGACAAAAAAGCACTGACCCTCCAATTCCACAACACGAAGGCTCGGTGATCTATCGTCCAAGAAATCTTGTTATTTCGGCGCGATAAGCAATAAGGGGGGGAGACGTACGTTCAATGCTGCAGAAACAGCAACAGCAGCATCGGCTTCAAAGAGAGTAAGATAACAACCTTGTGACGACTATAGTTACAGGTCACATACCTGCATTACCGCCCTTCCTCAAAATCTCTAATCCTGCTTCTGCCGCCAAAGGCTGCGAACATGCCACAACACCTTTCTTTCCGTATACAGTTGACCTACGACTCGCGAACTGTTGGAACACAAACTCGGGAGCTCCCATTTCATTCCAATAAGGTTTCGCTGCAGGCATGGTTGGGAAGATTTCGGACTCGGCACAAAAATAGGTCGAGCGATGGGGTGGTTATATGCTTCCGGAATGTGAGCATGTGGGCAACTTGCTGGCCCCGAACGAAGCCGATGTCGGAACATTAGTCAGGGACGAGTCTGCCAAGTGAGGGCAGCACTTGCTCTTGTTACGGCATATGCATTGCATATATCATACCACAGTAGTCATCTCGATAATTGCGTTTTTTAATCACTTGCTCTCTTATTCATTCAATATACATTTACTTACATGCCGAGTTTCACGTCTGGAGCTCGCCAATCATCACGACCTTCACGACCTCTCCCTTTTCCAGTACCTTTGGCCCGCCTTCCACCAAAGCAGGCAAGCACACTAAACCGTTTGCCCCAGCCAAGGAAGCAACTCGGCTAGATCTCTGGCCGCCGGTTGAAAATGCTTTCAGCCCAGAGGGTGTAACCCGAACGTGCACGCGGTGGAACTCGGGCCGCGGGTCGAGTGGGAGCGACTCGGTAAGCTAGGGGGATAAGGTTTATCCACGATATCCGGCATCAGTAAGATCTCACTTACCTCTACGGGTAGGCGAGGAAGTTCTGCGGTCTCCCTTTTCCAGCCACCCAGTTTCCTCAGCGCAGGCAAAACAAATATAAAGAATGTTACCAGCGCCGAGGCTGGATTCCCAGGCAGCCCGAAAACCAGCCTGTCTCGCCCGCCATGCACAGGGGACGGAACGCTTGCAAAGGTAGTTGGTTTACCTGGTTTCATCGCTACGCGTCCGAAGTGAATTGTGCCGTTGAGATGACGCTCGAGAAGTGGCTTGAGAAGATCCGATGCGCCCATGCTTGTCCCGCCCGTGGTTATAAGCACATCGGCTTGGGTGAGGCCTGTGGTCATGGCGTTTAGGTGTGCTTCAATGCTAGTGTGCATGGAATGAGCGCGAAGTCAAAGAGAAATTGTATTGGACGAACCTATCGTGTACAATACCCAGGTCCACAACTTGGTATCCTAGCCCTTCCAAGGCGGCTTTCAAGCTCGGCCGGTTTGTATCCCAAACTCCGGCCCACTGCTCGGTGTTACTTTGAGAGGACTGGTTCTGCAAGTCCACCAACTCATTCCCTGTGCTCAGCAGCGCAATAACTGGCTTCTTATACACCGCAACCTACAATAATGGATTCATTGATCTGCCGCATATATGAGCCAAAATCAACGTACCTGTTTGCGCCCTATGAATGCCAACGCTCCAATTTCTCCTCCCAAGCTCGTTACGACATCCCCGGCAGCTAGCACTCGATCTCCAGCGCGTACATCCGACCCAGCCTTTCGAACATTCTCTCCAACATCTATTTCAGCTAGGAGCTCTATGGCCTTTTCCTCGCCTTCCTGACCCTCTTCAGCGGTAAACTGAGATTCAACGCGAGTATCCTCGACCATGATGACCGCATTGGTGCCTGGAGGGAGTGGCGCGCCGGTGTTAATGCGGTACGCAGAATCGGGCGAAACTGGCGTCGAGGGTGTA
Organism: Ceratobasidium sp. 394; assembly: GCA_019616325.1. Classification (NCBI taxonomy): domain Eukaryota; kingdom Fungi; phylum Basidiomycota; class Agaricomycetes; order Cantharellales; family Ceratobasidiaceae; genus Ceratobasidium; species Ceratobasidium sp. 394. The sequence continues at coordinate 12,147 of WSTG01000395.1, forward strand.
AATGATGCAGGCGTAAGAACTTTGAACACCCCTTTCTTGTACGGTACTAGGTTCAAGCCAACATATAAGTGCATATAGGCCCATTAAGATTAGACAGCCGCACCTTGTACAGCGTACCCATCGACGTTTGTTGTTGGGGTAGGAGGTATTTGCTGAGATGATGTGACGTCTTCAGAAAGTACATGCCCTGCGAGGCTTGATTTCACGTCCAAAGTCATAGTTTCCAGAGGTTGAGAGATGTCGAGTATCAGCTTGATAGCTTCTTCCATCGATATAAGTGGGTATGGCGATACCCTGTGTCTCTGGGAGGCTTGAACAGACAAATAAGCTGGAGATATAGTCACGGTTTAAGGGAATCTTACCTGGTAGACTGGGATCATGAGACAGTGTGGTCCGAGGAGTTGGGATTTGATGTCCGTGTGTATGATGATGGTGGTGATGGTGGTGATGACTATGTTTGGGGGCGTGTTCCTCGGGGGTTCTGCTTGGTAGACCGAGTTTGGCGTGCACCTTGATACTTTCTTTACCCCCAGTCAGTAGATCTAAGGCGTGCCCGATGACGCCTCCGTTAAGTAGCGTATTTAGGTTCTCTTTGACGGCTTTCGGACTTCCAGGTAGTGTTATGACCAGGGTGTTCCTAATAATTCCAGCAACGGGCCGAGAGAGGGCTGCAAGAGGTGTGTAGTTGAGAGATCCGGCCATTATCAGATGAACTAGACCCGGAGCAGGACGTTCGAGCAGCGGCGAAATTGCCTGTCATGGAATGCGTTAGCTGAGTAGACGCAAAAAAGGACTGCGAGATACCTCGGGAGTTATATCTCTGATGAATATCTTGTATTACTGCGACTATACAACTCCATAAGGGCAAGGTGCCTCACCTGGCGCTGAATCCCGTGCCCCCGGTAGTGATGATCCAATCGTATGCTCCACCGAGTGTCCATGCTTTCACAGTGCGCTGTATAGCTCCAATATCGTCTGGAACAATAACCGGAGGGTCGACCTTGAAGTAAACGCCGGAGGTGCCAGCTAGGACATCTCGTATCGTGGGACCAGACTTGTCCTGTGATGAATCTTTGGCAGCGGTGTCACTGACTATTCACCAAGTTAGGCGTGCTACAGCGAAGCTACAAATTTCCTACCAGTAAGTATAGCCACTTGGTAAGTCGACATGTTGGCGGGAGTGATAAGGGACAAGTAAATCCCCAATATGTAATTAAATCGGGCACGTGATCCGAAATTTGCCTTGTCGATCTCGCTCTTACCTCCAATGGCCGACAACTCACAGCTTTCGTTTGTGCTCCCGCCTATCCAGGACAACCCAGATGGATCATGGGGACCGTCCGCGTTGCACATGCCTGCGCAGTTTAAGGAGTAAGGATAATTTGTTGTTCCTTAAACCGTATTCACCTTGTTGGTAGCATCCCCTACGCGCCCTTTTCCAAAACTGACAAGTTGGGCAAATTTGCGGACTGGACCGAAAGTGACGTGAGGGATGGCCGTACCGGAACCGTAGGCACACAGCAAAGATACGGGAACAGGCGCGACGGGCAGCCTGCCTATGGCTCTGGGTCTACAAACGCATTTGCATATATCCACGAGCAAGATGAGGCGTCCTTCTCTGTTGTAGACAACAGGGCTGCTGCTCCTAGGCGTGGTGGGCCGGGTGGATTTAGTCGTGGGCGCGGCGGTGCCCGAGGAACTTCCACACGGGGTGGAAGTACAACTCGCGGAACGGGTCGTGGGGGTGCAACATCTGCACGAGGGGCTGCCCGGGCACCCGTGCGAAGAGGGTGGAAGGACTGGGATAAGGTGGGCTCAACTATACTTTGTCGAATGATTCTTATGCTCTCACATATCAGCCTTCCCGTACTCGTGAATCCTCCGTTCCTATTAGCCCCAGCTGGAGGATCCTCGAGGAGATCGAGTTTCCTCGTCTATCCAAGCTGCGTCTTGAGGTCGATGAACCTGAGACTTTGTAAGTGTGGACATTCCTTGCCACAATAGTAACTATATCTACCGTTGGCAGGGAGTCTTACGGCAAAATTTACGCATATGACAAGACCTATGACCGTGTCAACACCAAAAACGAAAAGCCTCTGCAAATAATCGATCGCATCAAGTACAATACCACAACTAGCGACGACCCCATCATTCAGCAGGTTCGTGGCGGCAGATTCACGACAGGAACGCACCTTTACATTTTTGTAGTTGGCCAACAAAGATACCGCGACTATATATGCCACAGACGGGATTCTCAGCTTGCTGATGTGCGCCACGCGATCTGTATACCCTTGGGATATTGTTATCCTTCGCGAGGGGAACAAACTATTCTTTGATAAACGCGATGGTGGTCCATTCGGCAAGTAGATTATCCAGGACGCCTTGTTGCCCAAACTCACCCGCTGGTCTAGACTTTGTCACCGTCAACGAAAACGCGGCCGACCCTCCACCAGACAACGATAAAGATAGCCTCAATTCTGCTGGTTCGCTTCATCTCGAAGCGACATACATCAACGAGAACTTCGCCTTCCAAACAGTCAAAGAGTCTTCGGCCATTAGCTTCCCCAAGCCCAACCCATTCTACGGACCGGATGAGACCGAACCACTGGCTTCATGTGGATATCGCTACCGCCTGTTCGACCTCTCTGTGACCGAAGAGGAAGACATCAAAGCTCTTGTCCGAACCCAGGTGGACGCTTTCATTCCTGGTGGGGAGACGAAGCTCTCATCGGGCAAGGGCGACAATGCGGGTCTGGTGACAATCAAGGCGTTGAACGAGTTTGATTCGCGAGCGGAGGGCGCAGGCGGAGCACCAGATTGGAGAACCAAGCTGGACAGCCAGCGAGGTGCCGTTGTGGCGACCGAGATGAAGAACAACAGCTGCAAGCTCGCAAAGTGGGCAGTCCAGAGCATTTTGGCCGGTGCTGAGGTTATGAAGATTGGGTATGTTTTGGGTATCGCGGCTGAGCAGGCGGGAGGCTAATCGCCGCCTTTTCCAGCTATGTTTCCCGCGCAAACTCACGCGACAACGCTCGCCATGTCATCCTTTCGACGGCGACGATGCGGCCGGCCGATTTTGCGGGTCAACTCAACGTCAACTTGACCAACGGCTGGGGTATCGTTCGCACGGTGGCCGATCTCTGCATGAAGCAACCCGAAGGCAAATACGTACTTGTAAAAGACCCGAACAGGGTCAGTTCGCGAGCTGCCTATTTTTGTGACCACGCACTGACAGTGGCTTGCAGTCCGTTATCCGGCTATATGCTGTGCCAATGAGTGCCTTTACGGGCGAGGAGGAAGAGGAGGTTGTCGAGGAAGAAGCGCCAGAGGAGGAAAATTAAGCGTGTTATTGAGGTGGCTCTTGTGCGTTTATATGTTCATGAATCTTGAATTGCATTTATAATGACGGACGTGTTAATAATACACTCGCCGCCTGGTCAACGGTTTGGCTGCCGAACCCTGTAAGTTGACTTGAACGGAGCAAGATATATGGCATACCTTCTCTGGAGCGCATCCACGATCTCCTCTCTCCTTGCATGTGGAAACACGGCGGTCAACTCTGCAATCTCAGCTGCGCTTGGAACTCTCCCGCCGTCTCTCCGCCCGGTCAACTCATCCACCCATTCTCTCATCACAGACCCACGCGTGGCTCCCGCTTCTCCTGTAGGCGCAGCCTGTCCCGTAGTATCGTCCGTTGTTTCGTTTGTCCTTCTCCTAGTAAGGACTTGTTCACTCGCAAACGGCGGCCTTTCCCCAGGCATAGCGCGTGCAGGCATATGTGGAGGGCGGGAAGAACCAACGAGTGATGAGATGGTTGAGACAATCCATGGCGAGACACGGAAGGATTTCAAGTTGGTGAGGTCAGAGCGATAGAGTGCGCCCGTGCATAAGCCGATGAAGGCGGCCAACACGCTACCCGGGGCATGTGAGATTATTATCTGTCCACAAGGAAGAAGTGGTAAGACCAGTGGCTTGATGAGTACTTGGCAAGGAACATACTGGGAGGGCGATAAGGTAGGTAAACATCTTGTTTGTTGTACGAACCCCGAAGATGCGGAAGATGTATGCTGAAGGGACTACGCGGTGATACTGATATAAGATAGAAAACAGGATCGGAGTCGGACCCGATGGGATGTAATTGACACCCAACCGATGGAGTAGCAGGAGGGACGCAAAGTTGAGTAGTGTTGATACTAGGGCAGAGGCTAATAAAAACGACTTGCCAGTCGTGAGTACTTTCTGGGATGAAGGTTTCAAAGCGGTTAGGCTCACAGTATACTTTACGCTCCCAAACGTTCGCTCAATCCCCACTGCTACATTATATAGAAGCATCTGGCATAAAAAGAGCTCGCTAGAGTTTGTAAACGCGAGTTGGTTGGTTATGAGTCGCCAGTACTATTTCCGGTTTGGTTACTAACGCGGACTACAGAGCTTGACAACTGCTACCATACCTGGTGGTCCCTTGAGATGTGGGGAGTTAGCTGGAGGTGAAAGTAATGTCTTGCGTCGGCAAGCCCAACTATAAGACTCAGGCTCCCCGTAAAAATCATCAGACCTGGTTATTCGACAAATCCATAAATGTTTCCATCAGCTAGTTTGTGCGTACCTTTGGTTATAGGTGCATTTTGAAAGCCCGACATATTGGTCCAGACCGCAACTAGTCCCGAGGTTTTCGCAAGGCAGCGAGTTGTTATTGACGTGGCGGCACGGTAACACAAGTACCATGTTTGTTTTGGACCTTCGAAGTGGTTGTTTGTTTGGCCTACTCGTGCTTGACCGCCACCATCCAGATCGTGTATCGTTCCCCCCAGGTTTTGCTCTCATGAAGTAAGTGCATTACGTTTGCATTAAATTACCACCAAGTCTAAAAATTCGTAGTGTTGTTAAGGAAATAAATGCCATTAATGACCGCGAGCTGGACCTAGGCTCACATGGAGCCTCATGGCACGATCAATACAAGGGTAAAGTCCTAATTACCGGATTCATACTGAGCAGTAATTGACCAAGCCCTTTAAAGATTCCGCATATGTTTTTATTGGAGGACTCCACCTGGATATGACAGAAGGAGACGTGATTACAATCTTTTCACAGTAAGCGCCCCAGGAGCCCATATCGACGAGTGAGTGACTATCCTCTACAGATTTGGCGAGGTAATGGACGTAAACCTTCCGCGGGACAAAACGACCGGAAAGCAACGCGGGTTTGGCTTTCTGATGTATGAGGACCAACGTTCCACCGTGCTGGCCGTCGACAACCTCAACGGCGCCCAGGTGCTCGGCCGAACCTTACGAGTGGACCATGTTCAGAACTACAAACAACCAAAGGTTAAAGGCGAAGATGGCGAGATGCAAGAATCTACCGAACAAAGCCTCAATGCAAAACCCCTGCTTATTCGAGGTAAGGAGGCCCTCGTGATGTTCTATTATGGGCTCACTTACCCGACTTGACAGATGAGGTGGAAGAAGAATCGGATGATGGATCGGTCTCGACAGCCCCATCCATTGACCCGGAGGATCCGATGGCTAGCTATTTGCTGCAAAAGCGAAGAGAGGAAAAGGCACTCGCCAAGGCTGAAGGCAAAGGAAAATCGAAAAAGAAACGCGATCGCGCGAACGAAACACCCGAAGAGCGCAGGGCACGAAAAGAACGCAAACGAGCCAAACGTGAGGCAAAAGAAGGCTCCCGACGCAAGCATAAATCTCCCGACATGGATTCACGGAGGCGGGAGCGTTCGAGAGACCGCGATGACCGAGGTGGACGCGATCAAGAACGTTCCAGGCCTAGCGGATCACGCCATTAGGTTCACCCTCGCGCTCTCCCGAATCCTCACTCAAGAAGCAACTGTGCGAACCTTTGGCCAACCTTTCGGTAAATCAGGTTTCGGCTCCTTTTCCCTAGAATGTACGTCCCAGCCAACGAAGAACTTCGTTTAATGCCATCTGTGTTTTTTTTATCGCTAGCTTTGCGAACTGAAGTAGATATGCTCAGACAGACCAGATCAAACCCAACTCTTCTCGGCACGGTTTCAACCTATGATTCGCTCTTTCCATTGCGTCAGGCCGGGCACCAGAAGGAACCAAAAAACCGCCAACTCTTTACTCTGCTCCTCCGCTTCATTTCTGCTTGCAACGGTCATCACTTAGGCCGCTTTCCCCTGTCGGGACTAGCTGTACACCGTGTTGGGTGTTGAAAACTCGAACCCCCTAAACCTCTTGTATCAATACCACATGAATAATGTGACCGTGATATGCAAATACGACTTGTGAGTACTCAGCCACCGAATATAAGGCGCTTGTTTACATGCTACAGTGTTTGTCATTCCGGCAGCTGGGCACCCTAGCTCATCACGATATCTAGCTCGGCAAGTAGTATCATCTCATTCATTGGTCGACTTAACAACATTAGGATTTCGCTCTCGCTTACCAAGTATACGTTCGCAGATCAGGTAATTCAGCGAATAAAGTCTCGAGAGCCTGCCTAGAACATTCACTTACATTTACTCAGGTTGTCCCACAGCTATTTCGTCTTTGATTGAAAGCTGTCAGAGTGAAGTTGCTACTTTTACTCTAGCCCATGCCGCTTATGACGTAAATCGAGCAATACTATTTTCCAGGTTAAGCGAACAGCTTTGCTTCCTGTGAGTTAGTCAAGTCGTTTCGCGGGCAATGTCTTTTACCATTTAAATTATCGAGCCACTAACTTGATTTTTATGGGACGTATTCATCGGAATCACCTTGCTCGCCAAGGTCACTCCCCCCCCCGGAATTGAAGCATCAAAACGTGAGGGGTCCAAGGGTCTGTCTTTGTCATCAGACCCTGTGTGCGTTCAAGCACTCTCCGTCGATGCTGTTTTTGACAGTTACCACGATTATTTCATAGCTGCGTGTAGCTTGAGCTCAAGCTCACGGCAAACACTCTCCCAATATTTCCTGCGTCACGTCTA
>WSTG01000396.1:0-19059 GCA_019616325.1 Ceratobasidium sp. 394
AACCAAACATAATCAAACAAGTCACAGGCTGTAGCCAAGAAGCACTGGTATTGATGACAGAAGCCTCAGCTTACATAAGCATATAGTTCAGGCTGTGTACCAGTGTGATTAGTATGGGCAGTGTTTTACAACAGGTTTTGTGGCACACTGTATAATTGATATACGCAGCTCCTTGGGAGCGCATATAGGGGAGGCAGTGAAGCAACGTGCCAGGGAGCGTGGCTGCTTGTATGTCATAGCACTAGAGGTCAAGCGCAGTGATGAGGCAGACGTTGCCCGGGTGGCGAGAACATGGGAGGAGTGGCACCGAGCGTTGGGACACGCATCAATGGAGGCAATCCGGGTTATGGCAAAGGAAGGGATGGTGAAGGGAATGGAGCTCAAGTGACCGACACCCCGAGAGCACTTTTGCGAGGCCTGCGTGCAAGGAAAGCACAAAGTCGCCCCATTTCCAGCCGAATTGGAGACCAAAGTGGAGAAACCAGGCGATCTTACTGTATTGGATGTTTGGGGACCTGCCCCAGTTGCGGCTATTGGTGGATTCAAGTACTACGTCTCGTTTACAGACGTAGCCATCTGATTTACAACACTATATTTTCTCCAGGACAAAACTGAAGTCACAGACTGATACAAGGACTACGAGGCGTTCATTTCCAAACTACACAATCGCCTACTCCGCACCGTTCAATTCGACAATGGCCGAGAATACTTGAATGCCCCCTTACTGGCCCATATCGCCTCCCAAGGAACCTCTTACGAGACCACTGCCCCCCATTGGTCAGCCCAAAATGGCATTGCTGAACGCCTAAACCAGACGATAGCGGATCGAGGGCACGCCATGAGGCTTGCTGCCAACCTCCCCAAATATTTATGGGTTGAGGCTTTCCGCCACACGTGTTACCTCAAGAACCGCACATATACCCGCACTCTAGATGAGAAAAAGACCCCATACAAGCTTATGTACGGCACAAAACCTGATGTCAGTGGCCTACGGGAGTTTGGGTCGCCGTGCTGGGTCCTTGATCAGAGTGGGAAGAACTCAAAATTGGATGCAAAATTGAGCAAGCATACCTTTGTGGGTATCGATGTCGGTGGAAAGGCCTGGCAATATTGGAGCCACGAGCAGTGAACAGTGCTAGTGTCATGGAATGTCAAATTCCCACCAACACCGGCAGCTAAAGAGCCGGATGACAACGAGCCACCAGCTACTGTGCCCGTCGAGGGGGAGGGAGAACCCCAATCTGAACCCGCGCCAGCTCCCGCAAAAGCTGAACCGACCACACCAGTTAAATCACCAACGCCAGACGTCCCAAATGCGCCTGTAAAGGCTGCCGCACCACCTCTACCAGCTATAGTCGAGTGATCACGACAAGACCTACTGCCTGTCCCATATGATTTGGTTGCCAAACATGGCAGGACCACCATCCAAATGCCAAGTATGATGTCTTTGGGCCATATGTGAGCAAAAACTCAAAGCACAATAAAGCAAAGGCAGCGGATGAGGAATACGCACATGTTGTTGAGGAGGATGCAACGTTTGATGACGCATATAGCCAGCTAATCGTCATGGATTTAGCACATGAGGCTGAAACAGTCGATCCCAACGACAAACCGACTTACCATGTGGCGATGAAAGGCGTCGATAGCAAGCTATGGCGCAAGGCAACTGAGGCAGAAGTCACTCAGCTAAAAGCAGCTGGAACATTTGTACTTGTTGACTTACCTGCTGGGAAGAAAGCCATCAAGCGTGGCTGGGTCTTGAACTGAAAACATGACACCAACAGGAACATTGTGCAACACAAGGCGCGATTGGTCGCCAAGGGGTATTCCCAGGTGGAGGGTATCAATTACCACCTTACCTTTGCCCCCGTACTTTGATTGGACGCATTTCGCTGCCTCTGCACGATTGCTGCAATCCTTGATCTTGATATCACGCAACTGGACCTCGTTGGCGCATATTTAAACGGCAAACTCAAAGAGGAGATCTACATGGAGCAGATCCCAGGGTTTAGCGACAGTACACTGAAGGTTTTGCGACTTTTGAAAACACTCTATGGCCTCAAACAATCCGGGCGAGTCTGGAATCGCCGTCTACACAAAGCACTTTTATCTCTTGGATATATGCGTTTATTCTCTGACTCCTGCGTCTATCATTGCCTTAAACAAGGCAATTTATCAATTTTGGCCTTCCATGTTGACGATGTCGCCATTTTTACCTCAAAAGGGTACTCCTCGCACGTCAAGGGGGAGCTAATGGGCCTATTCAACATGCGAGACCTTGGTGAATTAAACCATTTTGTTGGTTTTCATGTCACTCAGGATCAATCCAGGCGAACTGTAATGCTCTCTCAAGACGCTTACCTCAAAACCGTCATCAAGCATGCCAAGATGGAAGGATGCAATCCTTCCGACACCCCAATGTCTCGTACTACGGTACTTGACCAATACACCAGCACACCACCAGATTATCCTTACCTGACAATGATAGGCGCACTCATGTACGCAGCCTTGGGTACCTGACCAGACCTAACATACCCTGTTCAACACCTTGCTAAGTTCTCGACCTGCTACGGCCCCGAGCACGTGACTGCGCTCAAGCGTGTCCTTCAGTATGCTGCTGGAACGACAAATCGTTCAATTACCTATGACGGTCTGGCAGACAAAGGCAAGATCGTTGAAGTTGGCTACGTTGACGCCAACTGGGGACTTGACATACTAGACTGCCGCTCTGTGTCCAGCATGGTCTTTCTACTTGCATCCAGGCCGATTGCTTGGAGCTCAAAGAAACAAGCAACAGTATCGCTCTCCTCGATGGAAGCTGAATATATGGCAATGGCCTACGGCATCCGACACGCACTATGGCTGCAATCATTTCTTGCCGAGCTCGGATTTGAGCGCATACACGCTACGCCGGTGCTTACCAACTCTTGATCGGCAATCGCACTAGCTCAAGACTCACAGTTTCACAGCCGATCAAAACACCTCGACATTCGACATCATTTTATCCATGAACACATGAAGAACAGTGAAATTGCGACTCCTCACGTCGCTGGTATTGACAACCTTGCGGATGGCTTTACTAAGCCCCTTCCTGCTCCAGATTTCTCTTGTATTTTCTCTGTCTTGATGAACTCATCTTATGTTTGAGGGGGAGTGTTGTAGAGACAAACGAATGACTAGTTACAATTTTATTATGTAAGCCTTTTGTCTCTCGTAGATACCATTATCACTCTTGCTCTTTTGTCACTTTTCTCTTATTGTCTTGTATGCGCATATATACACAATGTCTAGTAGTATGAATATCATCCCTATATACTGCTCCCACTGCGTACTTTCAACAGGCGGTTTCATGTATGATGTGGGGAAAGGCCTGGGTCCCCTGATTGAGGTCAATGGCAAACCCAGGGATGCAGAAGTGGTTTGCAGGCATGGTGTGTGGTTATTTGTTAGACTGAGATCAGAGTGGATAGCCTATCGACCTAGTTTTGTAGGCTGCTCCACGGTTCTTTTATACTCGCCTCTGCCGCCGCTTACCAATCCTCCTGCCATTCTTCGAGTCATTCTTGAGTGACTCCTCCTGTCCTGGCATTGGTGCATTGGGCTCCCTGCTGCGCAAGTCCTCCAGCAAGTCATTCATGCCGGCGAATTTTTCAGCTCGTTCCTCCGTATCTTCAATTGGGTTGTATCCTTCCCATCTTATCCAATAGAAGAGCTTCCCCTTTTTCCAATTCCAGGATACAATGTGCTCGATTTGCCATTCCTCTTCTCCTTCCTTTGTCTTGATTGGTGGTGGTCTGACTTGTCATCTATGAAATGTCTTGTCCTCCTTGTATTTAGTCAGCAGGCTGATAAGGAAGACATTGTGGACCCTCATGGTGTTGGGTAACTTTAACCGATAGGCATGAGAGGATATCTTTTCAATAACTTTGAAGGGTCCCCCTCTCCTGTCGTCCAGTTTCTTGGATGGTTGTTGTGTCATTATATTTGTCAGCAGCAGCCACACTCGGTCTCCTACTTCGAATTCCTTCCTGATTGGTTCTTTGGCCCTATGGAGGTTCATAGCTGATGACGCCTCCTTCCATATTTCTTTCATTTTCTTCGCTATTGACTCGGCGGCCGGTACTGTTTGGTCTTCAAGTTCCCCTTCTCCTGGTGGCAGCCATTCCAGATTTTCTCCCTATACCGCCTCGAAGGTGGATATCCTGGTTGCAGAGTTCCTGTGATGGTTGTGACAGAACTCAGCAATCGGCAGCCATCTTGACCAGTCATTCTGTTGGTAGTTGAAGAACGTCCTTAGGAAGCCTTCCACCCATTGGTTTGTACATTCTGCCAACCCATCGGTTTGGGGATGGTAGGCGGTCAAAAACTGGGGTTGGATCTGTAATTTTTGGTATAAGGCCCTTACGAATTGGCTGTTGAATGTTGGGCCTCAGTCTGAGACCATCCTTCCCAGCGTACCATGGAATTTCCACACTTCTTTAATGAAGATGTCCGCCAATTCCTCGGCGTTAGTGGACTCTTGGCATGGGATAAAGTGGGCTTGCCTAGAATATCAGTCTACTACCATCAGGATACTATGGTACCCATTGGATATCAGTAGTTTGACGATGAAGTCATAGGCAATGTCTTTCCATGGTTTCACGGGGTTTGGTAAGGGTTTAATTTTGCTTGGTTGTTTATGTCCTTTTACCCTTTCACAAACCTTGCAGGACCCTACATATCCCTTTACCCGGGTAATCATTCCCGGCCAGAAGTACCCCTTTGAGAGGAGTTCTGCCATCCTTTGTTCACCTTGATGTCCAGCGATGGGGTGGTTGTGGTAAAGTTTTAGTAGTCTTTCACGGATATCTAGATCTTCTGGAACGTAGATCCGTCCGTCGTATCGGAGTACACCCTCCTTGATTTCGTACCTATCAAAGTGTTTCCTTACTGAAGGTGGTAAGGATTCCTTTCCTTCCGTACTAGTTATCAGGGTTGTCAGTGACTCATCCTCCCCTTGAGCTTCTCGAATGTCGTCTAGTAAGTCTGAGGCAATTTCCGCCTTGAATCCTATGAACTTGTCCTCCACGATCATGACCTGCGGGGGAACCTCTTCATCACTATGGTCATGCCTTCTTGATAGGGCATCCAGCTTATTAGACATTTTGCCCGGTCTATACTCGATGGTGAAGATGAAGGAGGCCAGTATGGTGTGCCATCTAGCATGTCTTCTGTTCCAGACTTGGGCTTTGTTCCAGAACTGAAGGTTTCGGTGATTGGTGTATACTGTCACCGGGGTTTCTGTTCCTTCCAGGAACAACCTCCAGTGCTCGAATCCTCTTATGATTGTGAGCAACTCCTTATCATGGGTGTTGTAGTTCTTCTGGGGGGGTGTGAAGCTCTCTGAGAGGAAGGCTATAGGGTGTAGCCTGCTGTTGTTCCCTTTTTGGTTTAGCACCGCTCCCAGGGCTACTCCTGAGGCGTCTGTTTCCATATAATAGGGTTTATCTGGATTTGGGTGTATCAAAACCGGTTCCTTGCATATTTCCCTTTTGATCGCTGTGAACACCTCCACTTCCTCCAGTCCCCATATCCAAGGGGTTTCTTTCCTTGTCAGATTGGTCAATGGTTTAGCAATTTCACTAAAATCTTTTACGAATCTCTGGTAGAAGTTGGCAAAGCCAAGGAAGGCTTGCATTTGCTTGACTGTGGTTGGTTCCTTCCGTGCTTCTACCGCCTTTACCTTTTCCTTTTCCATGGATATTCCTTCGGGAGTGATGACGATGCCTATGAAACTAGTATGGGTGGTGTAGAACTTGCACTTATGGGGTTTCAGGAACAAATGATGCTTTCAGAGCATGTTTAGAACCTCCTTAATGTGTTTGGTGTGTTCCTTCACTGTATGGGAGTAAATGAGGATGTCATCCATGTAGATCATGGCGTAGTCATCAATGATGTTGTGGAAGATCTCGTTCATGCATCGCTGGAAGGTTGCTGGCCTGTTCTTTACCCCGAAGGGCATTACTAGGTAATCAAATAGTCCCTCCTTGGTTCTGAAAGCGGTCTTCCACTCATCTCCCTCCTTGATGCAGATGTTATTGAATCCCCAACAGATGTCCATCTTGGTGAAGATCTTCGCGTCCTTTAGTTTTTCCACCAAATCTGCTTGGATTGGCATGGGAAACTGATCTGGTTTGGTAATTGCGTTCAATTTCCGATAATCCACTACTAGTCTCAGCCCTCCATCGGCCTTGCTTATGTAAAAACAGGGAGACACGATGGGAGATGTGCTTGGTCTGATCGTCCTGTCTTTTAGCTCCTTGTGTAAGTATTCCTTGAGGGCTTGTGATTCAGCTGGGGGTATCAGGTATGTTTTCACCAGTTGGGGGAGTTCGGCTCCCTCGACAAAATTCATTGTGCAGTCGTACACCCAATGCTCTGGCATTTGGCTGAACCCTTCTTCTTGGAAGCAGTCTCGGTACTCCATGAATTCTTCTGGGATTTTCGGTTCCTCCGCCTTCTCTGTTGCTGTTTTGCCCACAATCTCATCCTGGTACGTGATGGAGAGATCTCTCCACCCGATGATGGGGTCCGCTTCCTCGAGCCAGTCCTTTCCTAGAATGATCTCAACCCTGCCTAGGGGCTGTTGGGATACGAGTGAGTCAGTGTCGGGACCCGCCCACGCTAACATGGAATTTCACTCTCTCGGGTTACCAATGGATGCTATCAAAGACAACCCTTTATGTGTGTATTATTCTCACACTGTTACTATTACCCGTGATTATCACCTTCCTTTGGCTACGAGTCAATGTGGTCTTGGTTCTCACAATGTAACCATGTGGTCCTGTCCACATGAAGATCCTTTTGTCTGTGTCCTTTCTCAGTTCCGTGTCATTCCGCAGCCTGAGTAGCCCGTGTCTCCTTTGTATAAAAGCTAGACACTCTGTACCTGTTCTGCAGCACTCAATCCAGTATGGTCTCTTCTCCTGAGCCTTTGCTACCTCCACTGCATGATCTCAACAGGGGCATCACGTAACAGGGGCATTGCCATTTCCTTCCTTCTATTTCGACTTCCAAGGTTGTTTTTTTGGAAATTCTTTGTTCAATCTCTTTTCTGTCTATGGCTATGACTGCTTTGCTCTGCTTCAGCGGTACTGTTTCTATTTGATTTTCCTCAACGTATCTTGTGTCGGTGAAATTCCGTGAGGATCTGGAGTCGATGAGGGTTTTAGCAGGTTCCATGATTTCTTCCACTGACGCATAGATGATTGATTCATCACTTGATTTCTTTAGATAGAATACATGCATCGGGTTGGTGTCTTCAGGGGCGTGAGACATGGTGCAAACGTCCCCTTCTAGTTTTCTGACTCGGTTTCTGGTTCCTGCCTTGCCTCCACCTCCTTCCCTGCCTTCCCGTAAGTCATCCCCTTCAGTGTGTTTACCCAGCTTCCTTGGCAGTCCTTTATTATGTGTCCTGGTTTGGCGCATTTGAGGCACAATCCTTCCTTCCGTCAGCATTGTTTTTTGGCATTGGAGACCTTTTCAACAGGGTTACCCTTCTGGGTTGGTGTGCAATCTGCTTTTCCTGCTATCAGAGTCAGCGCGGTTGCTTTAACCATGACAGTTGATCCCATCTTGGCAGTTAGCTGCTAGTGGTGAATAGTATATCATCCGTTTGGCAGGCAACTGCTATCCATTCCTCAAGGGAGGTGTCCTCAAGTCCTCTGTGTAGTTCCATTTTGAGTAGCTCCTGTCGCATGTCAGGTTTAAATCCCCCTTTGAATTTGTCAATTAGAGCTTCGCAGTTCCATTCCACCTCCTGAGCAAGGTTCCTGAACTGGGTGGCATAGGCCTGTACACTCTTGTCTTGTGTAAGTTTCCCCAGGTCACAGATGGCCTTTTCTTTCTTGATGGGGTCTCCGAAGTTTAGAAGGAAGGCCTTCTTGAAGGTCTCCCAATTTTGCAAGAATTCATGGTCTTCCTGGGTCACAATTGCTTTAATGAGTGATTGTGCCCAGTCGCCCACGGGCCCAGAGGCCATGTTTAGTAGTGTTTGGTTCATTTTGCGTTGGTCTCCGAAGGTTCCTTCTTCGTAATCATTGAAGTAAAGTTCCATTTTAGTGATGAAGGTCTCCACTTCCTTCCCTTTCTTTCCATTGAAGGCTTCTGGCCTTTTGGTTCATGCCTCTTGTGGGATTGCTGCTCCCGTTGCCGTGGTTTGGTTCATTGTAGGGTCCTTAGTCTTTGAATTTTATTGCCTTGCTTCTTCTTAGGTTTCCTCCCTCTATCTCCCTCGTCCCCGCTGTCCTTGGGGCCGTCATCTTCCAGCCCTCCCTCTGGATGGGCCATGGATTCCCTTATAAAAGGTCTCCTTCCTGACGGATCATCGCTGAAGAGGGTGTCTCTGTCAGTGACTTCGGGGATTGGTACCCTGCTGCGTTTAGGGGCTTCCTTGGTTAGATTATCCATGCCATTTGCTAAGTCCATGGTCCATTGTTCTATGGCAACAATAGTTTCTCCCGTGTTCCTCATTGTCTGTTCAAGGTCAGTGGTTCACTGGTCTATGGTTACAACCATTGTCCCTATGCTTCCTAGCTTCTGGTTTTGGGAGACTAGAGCTCTGTTTATTTCCTTGATGGTCTCCCCTATGGCCTCTAATGTAGATTGTTGCTTCTTAACCTCCATAGTCAGGTAGTAAGTGTTATTCTGAGTGCCAATCGCCGATTCTTGGGCTTCTTGCAATGCTTGTTGCATCCCTGTGATGATCCCTTCTGATCGCATTGAGGGTTCTGAGCCTTTCTTAATTTCAGTGAGGGTGTGTTGTGACCTACCCAGGGAAGACCCACATTTTTCCTTATTCTTCGGGACTTAGCCGTTGCCGTCTAAGTCAAGAGTTCCAGGTCACATGACTGGTAACCACCATAACGTAACACTGACGTCTGGTAATCTCTCCCTAGTAATGCAGACATCAGTTGTCAGTTGCCATCGTGAGACCAAACAGCTTGGGTAATCACAACATGATCACATGACCATGACTGATCATACGACCCTAGGATTACGAAGCGGCTCTTATAAGATTCGGAGCCGCGCTAACGTCAGTAGTCACTACACGTGACCTTTCACATGCATGGCACGTGACTGAGCTGCAGACTGCGGACTGCGGACTGCGGACTCCTCATGTATATAAGAAAGAGCGAAAGCAAGATGGTCCCCCATCTTGCTTTATCTCATCCACCACAGTGACTTGTAACATACTTAGAACACACGAATACAGACAGGACTTTAGCATCATAGACGACATTAGAATCTCCTAAAGACAGTAACAGAACAGAACGACCACTCCTTGAGCCAAGAACCACGGATCAGAACAGGTCACGACAGGGTGGCCCTCCGGAGGGTCATGAGACCATCTCTTACTGCTTTGGTGACTAGAATAATTGGGTTGGGCGGTCTCTGCTGTACCAGCCGTATTCCGCTTCTGGTCCTGGAGCCTTCCGCTGGGGTAGGTGGTCTGGTGTTCATCCTTTTGGCTTGGTCCACCATTGTGTGGGTCATGTCATTGACGTCTTGGAAAGACGCCTCCATTGGTCCTATGGTGCTTTCTTTTTCTTCCAATCCTCCTACTACCAGTGGTGGTGGGGGTTCATTGAGGATGATCACCGAGCATTGGGGTACAGGCTGTTCCAATGGCACCTCTGGCATGGTGCCTGGCATGTGGAGGTGGGTGGTATTGAGGTCTGTTTCTGGTGGCAGGGGTTCTTGTTGGGATCCTCAGGATGCTGCTCGGCTCATTGCTCGAGTTTGGTAGCGTCCTCCTGTTGTCTGCTGTGACATAGTTTCCCATGTGTCTATGGATCACAGAGTCTGTTCTTATTCTGTGTTTCTTTCCATTGTGTTGTGAGCCATGAGTTAGGTAAGAAGTTTGCCTTATAATGTTATGACCTGCTAGTTCTCTTGATCTAGTGGCTAACGGTGGCTCTCTGTGCTATTTACTATCTGTAACTGTCTGGTATTTATTGTGTATTTACTGGATGTAGTGTGCTATATACTAGTCGGTCTCGGTGTGGTGGACAAGATAAGGCAAACTGGGATCTCCAGTTTGCCTCCCTGCTGCTTATGTACCTGGTTACTGCGGTGAGTCATCGATCCACAGTCCGCAGCAATAACAAGGTCACATGTAGCGTCAATGGCCTATTAGGCGTTACCAGGACGGTCACGTGTGTTTGTTATTTAGTCACGTGTACTAACACCTCGGGTTATTTGCGGCTCCGAATCTTATAAGAGCCGTGCTTGATCCTAGGGTCACATGACTGCTTAGTCACTCGCAATTTGCGCTTGCATTACATGGGAGAGATATTGCAGGTGTGAGTTACGTAAGCGGTTGTTACCTCCGTAAGCGCCGAAGTGACACGACTGCTTAGTCACTCGCAACTCACGCTTGCATTACATGGGAGAGATATTGCAGGTGCAAGTTACATAAGCATTGGTTACCTCCATAAGCGCTCAAGTCATGTGACTCATAGGGTGCTTCAAATGACTTTGGATAAAATGCAGTAATTATCTAATAAAGTCGACTTAGTTGATTTTACTGAGCACACAAGGTGTCAGTACTCAGTCATCATGCACGCAGGTCATGACACATACATCCTGAGAATTGAAGTCTTCACTAAGACTTTGGGCTAATTCTGACTTATCCTACACTAACTTAGGATAGATAATGGCTAAGATAAGATAAAGAATTTTTTTTACTATTTTTAGTATTTTCCCCAAACCAGATTGATAAGGAAACAGTTGAGATAGGATTAACCCTGATCACCCCCTAATGTCACAATTCCCCCAGCTTAGCACTTGACCCCTAAGCACTCATCAACATATTAGGAGGTCCTATGGCCATTTGTGGGGACTTTTCAAAGCATTCTGATGGCTAGATAAGAAGTTAAGTCCCTCAGTCACATGGCTCAGGAGTCAGGAGTACACTGTCAGAAAATCTTAGCTCAGGAAGTCTGAGACAAAAGTAACAGTGGCAACTCAAAAGAACTATCCAACCCAGTTGTTAGATGGTCCAGACTAGCACTGAAGACTGAAGCTATCCAAATAGTAAATGCTTTAGTGCCATTGGTTGGTGCAAGAGTGCACACAAGCCAGAATCTGCTTGTACCTCCACTAGATTGCCCAGGAGAGCCCCTCACTGAAGTGATTCTACCAACTGCTAGCCCAAAAAGCCTTATTAACATCATCTCCCAAATGGTGGTTAACAGTTCAAACCAGCAACTAGGTCACTTTTGGGTCACCTCCGGTGTCTCTGACAAAGAAATCTCACTAAGGAAACCAATGATGCTGATTCAAGCCACACCCTTCCTAAGCCTGGGAACCAGCAGATTGGGTCAAACTGGCTATCTTTCCTATGAACCAAGCCAACAGAGACTTGTAGCTCAATAAGGATGCAAGTGTACTCAAGCCCAACATTGGCCAACTGATACTAACATTATGCACCAGAATAGTGGAACCCACTCTGACACTCTGCACACAATATTGAGCTATGTTAGGACATGTATGCACTGTGTGCACACAATACAAAACCGAAGGACTGGATGAGACAAGGTCTTGGTGATATGACCCGCTAGTTCTCTTGATCTAGTGGCTAACGGTGGCTCTCTGTTCTGTTTACTATCCGTGATGGCTCTGTATTTATGATCTATTTATTGAATGCGTTGTACTATATACTAGTTGGTCTCAGTGTGGTGGACAAGATAAGGCAAACTGGGACCTCCAGTTTGCCCCTCCTACTACTTATATACCTGGCTACTGCGATGAGTCACCTCGATCCGCAGTCTGCAGCAATAACAAAGTCACATGTAGCATTGATGGCCTTTTAGGCATCCCTAAGATGGTCACGTGTGTTTGTTATTTGGTCACGTGTACTAACACCTCGGGTTATTTGCGGCTCCGAATCTTATAAGAGCCGCGCTTAATCCTAGGGTCATGTGACTGCTTAGTCACTCGCAACTCGTGCTTGCATTACATGGGAGAGATATTGCGGGTGCAACTTACATAAGTGGTTGTTACCACCGTAAGCGCTGAAGTCATGTGATCTGTAAAGCGTTTTGAATGACTTCAGGGAAAATCCAGTAATTACCTAATAAAATCAACTTGTTGATTTTTGCTAAGTTCCAACTGTATTGGTCCTTAGTCGTCATGCATGTGGGTCATGACATTACTCCCTCCTTAGGGTCTCTTATGGAGGATTCTGTAAGGGGCATGTCTAAGGTTTATATTATGTTTTTTTAAGGGAATACAAAGAAGGGGCTAGATCCCGCATACACCCATTCTACGTTTTTGGCCACCCAGGCATCTCCTTCCTCTCCTTCTATATCCGACCAGCACTTACTGACCACCGCCTGGCTGTTTCCTAGGATTACTGTCGGGTGCACCTTCATTGTTTGCACATGCCGATATCAGCCTGTGAAGTCAGCTTCGTACTGGCTCAGGGCCTTGAGCAAATACTTGCCGTTCGTGTGGACCATGTCATCCAGGATCCACACATCTGCAGCCTCCAATAGGGCGGCCATGTTCCACACGTTGCACATGCAGCTGTGCGTGCCTTTTGATCAGGTGTACGCCGTCTTCCCGGTCCTGGTCTCGCCCTTGATTACTAGGATGCAGTGACACATCCTAGGTCCCTTCAGGGGGACTTCCCATTCAAACCATTGGTCGGCCTGGTTGATGTGGCTGGCGAGCTCCGGTCGTTCGAGCTCGACTGGGATAGCGGCTAAGAGCACTGTATCAGTCTTGTACACATGCTCCGCGTATGCCCTGACCATGTTCTAGGCCATGGTCATCTGGAGGGGGCGGAGACACTTGAAGCGCCGGTAGTACTCCTCCTTTGTCTCTGCGGAGATGATCTCCTCCCCGTCCTCGAGGTCGGCCCTTTCATGTCGCGACCCTCGAGTGTGGGTGAGAGGTGGCGCGGATTGGTGATTTTAGTAAGCGTTGGGTGCTTATCCGTCAGGGGCAAGCGAGCTAGCTAATCGTCCACTGGATCAATTAGGGGTGAAGTGCAGCTTCGCTGGAGTGTCGATACTCCCTAGAGTGCCTTCAGGTGCGAGTGGCGGCTTGAGCCACAAGATAGGTTGAAGTGGCGAGACGTGCCATGAGATAGACGATGTCAGCGATACGTTCGGCTAGTCCTGACGAGTGGCAAGTACAAGCCACGAGAGAGATATGCGTGAGCTAAGGCCAAGGGACTTTGATGAATCCCAGAGGCAGAGACTTGAGAGTAAGAGTGACTGGGCTAAGTCATTAGAGGAGCAGGTAACCTTAGAGTAGGTTCACTCAAGAGGAGAGTGGCAAGGTAGAACAAGCTGGGGAAACCAGGCTTGTCTACGGTCATATATATACTACTTGTACGAGCCGAGTCATACATGAGAGAATGGCGAGTGCGTGGCGATGCACAAGTCATGATCGGCGACGAGCAAGTGCCAGTTGCCAATCAGTACAGTCGGCGCCATTCAGGCGTTACATATCAGACAGGCGAGCCACGAGACCGAGAACAACGGTGTCTAAGGCCGGGAAAGGAGAAGCCAACAGGCGGTAAGCGCCCGTGGTGAGAAGAAAAGGTCAGGGGCTCCTACAGAGCTCGTGACATTTTCCCGAAGGGTCAGTAATGTCTTCCCAGGCAGTTTGGTATCCATTGCGTACCTGCATACGGCTCCTTTTACCGCCCTTCCCCTTCACCAGTATCTCTTCTAAGGCCTCTGTGGTGAGGTCCCCAGCCATGAGGTCCTCGACCTCCTCGCCGTTCGCTCCGACATCCTTCCATAGATAATGGAAGGCTGTATGGGCTGGACACCCCCCAGGGCCTTCCCTTAACTCCTTCGGGGCTATATTCAGGTGGGTCCCCTTGAAGTCCCAGAACCTCATGTTCTGGGTGTTCCATCCGCCTTTCCGGTCGATGCTGATCAAGAGCGCATGGACATGGAGGGGGCGCTCTGGGTCGTAGTTCGCCTCTTCCAGGTTGTGTCGTTCGACGACCGCCAGGCTCCGCCAATGGTTGGGTTGGATCCTGCAAAAATGTTTGAAGCGGCCCACCAGGCCGCTGGGGTCCTCCTCTCTCAGGGTGCTCCACGTGAGGAGCACCGCTCGGCTTGTTACTCGGAAGCGGGAGGGCAGGCCGAGTCATCATCCTTCGGGCGTTGGCAAGGCAGACCTTCAAGCTGTCAGCGTAGGCCATCCAGAACCAAGTTCTGGGTGGGGGGTTGTTATCCAGTGCGTGGGCGATGGCGAGGCCAACCTCTGCGGCGCGGACCCATCGCCCCTTTGTTGTTGCTCCCCACTCAGTCCAGCGCCGTAGGTACTTGTTGAAGTCTGGGAGTGCTGCATTCTGGGTAGTAGTGGAGGTGGTGGGGCGTATGCAGATGTTTGAGGCTTGAGGGCTCCTCTTCCTTTCAATTAAATATTTTCGTTGGTTTGTTTGTTGATCACGTGATGTTGTGTTAGTCACACGATGACGCATCTCTGAGGGGTGCCCTCCCTTCGCTCGTTGTGTCGCCCTGATCCTCGCTCCGCTTGGGGGCTCCACTTCCTCAACTTCAGTCGGTGCCCCCTCTCCGACCCCTCCGGTATTATGAGATAGCAAGGGTCATGTGATCTATAGTGGGTCACATGATTTTGCTCCATGGTCACCTGATCTTATTTTGTTTGTACTAGTGTGTCCTTCTCGTTACATAGGGGTATTTAGGTGGGGGTTTTCGGGTTCCTCTGTTTGCCATCACCATCCACTATGCGTACCATTTCTCTTAACTATAATCTGCTTGACTGCACCTGTTGGGCTCTCCTGGGGAATGAGTATTGTGCATATTGCAGTGCTGTCTGCAACACCGCCCTTGATGATTACGAGGGTAAGGTCGGGGACTGGGCTGTGTTTTCTTTTACGAGTAGGTTGTTTTTTTTTGTTTTGTCTTCGCTATTTTGCTAACTTATTTATGTAGAGATAGATACCTTGGCCATGGAGTTGGAGGAGGCCGCTTATCAGGTGGCCTTGGCCAAATTCTTTGAGGAGGGGCAGGCCCCTACTCCTGTTCCGGTGTCCCCTCCTTCGCCAAACTACTTGGAGGACCTCAGGGAGGAGGCCCCTTGGTTACAGAAGAAGGGGGTGAAAGGGGTAGTTAGGGTGAGGGGCAAGTCTGCACGTCCTAAGCCATATGATCGCATCCCTAAGGTGCAGGGTTCCTTACTTCACTCAAAATGTAAAAAGAAGTAGCGGAATTCCAAGTCCTTATTCATTGCGAACTACATGGCGTGAGAAAGGAGAAAAAAAAACTTGTATGGGCCCCCTTTCTTTTTGATTTGTTGGGTCCTGCGGTACTTTCATGAGGGGCGGCATGTCCAGGAACTCGCTCAGGGCTTCCTCTATCTCTTTCCTGGTCTTGGTTTCTTCATCGGCCTCCTATTCTTCCCAGTCTACTTGGGCGGACCGTGCTTCCGCCATGTTACTGGCTTCCGCCTTGTTGGTTGGGGCTGGTTCAGCCTTCAGGGAGAGGGAGGACATGCTTCGCTCGATCGATGCATCGTTGGACTTACCTTTCTGGACATCAATCCAGGCCTGGAAGTCCTGTAGGGTGGCCCCTTTGTTGGCCACCAACTCATACATTTCTTCGTCAGTCACCGTTTGCAATCAGCCCCAGTAACAACTGGGCGCCATGGCAAAGAATTTTAGGGTCTCCTGATAGATCCTATTCCGAACCTCCTCTTTGGCCACCCAATCCAGAGTCCTCTCAGTCGGGACTAGGGGGCCGCGTTCCATCCTTCTTCGCCTAGCCACCTTTACAACAGCGTCTACGTTATGTCCTACCAGGTCATCAATTATGTACATATTAGTGCGCCCCAGGGCACTCCTTGTCTTGGGGGGCTTCGGGTGGCACCATTTGAGTAGTCCCTTTTTTGGGTCTAGGTAGGCTTGTTCGGCCACCCAATTCTTCGGGTGGTGTTCCTTCTTGGGAATATATCCTAGGACTACTCCTGGCATTAGTCTCCTAGCGTACCTTCAAGCGTCCTCTAGGTCATTACAGGCAGTCTCATGTATGATGTGGGGGAAGGACTGGGTCCCTTGATTGAGGTCAATGGCAAACCCAGGGATGCGGAAGCAGTTTGCGGGCATTGTGTGTGGTTATTTGCTAGTTTAGGGTCAGAGTGGGTAGCCTGTCGACTTGGATTTTGTAGGCTGTTCCATGGTTCTTTTATACCCATATCCGCCACCAGTTACCAATCTTCCCACCATTCTTCAAGTCATTTTTGGGTGACTCCTCCTGTCCTGGCATTGGTGCATTGGGCTCCCTGCTGCGCAAGTCCTCCAGCAAGTCATTCATGTTGGCGAACTTTTTGGCTCGCTCCTCCATATCCTCAATTGGGTCGTACCCTTCCCACCTTATTCGGTAGAAGAGTTTTCCCTTTTTCCATCTCCAAGACACGATGTGGTCAATTTCCCACTCCTCTTCTCCTTCCTTTGTCCTGATTGGTGGCAGCCTGACTTGTCGCCTGTGAAATGTTTTGTCTTCCTTGTAGTTGGTCAGCAGGCTGATATGGAAGACATTGTTGACTCTCATCGTATCAGGTAACTTCAGCTGGCAGGCATGGGAAGATATCTTCTCAATGATTTTGAAGGGTCCCCCTTTCCTGTCATCCAGTTTCTTGGATGGTCATTGTGTTGTTATGTTTGTCAGTAAGAGCCATACTCGGTCTCCTATTCCAAATTCCCTTCCAGTTGGTTCTTTTGCCCTATGGAGGTTCATGGCCCATGAGGCTTCCTTCCAAATTTCTCTCATTTTCTTTGCTATGGACTCAGCGGCTGGCACTGTTTGGTCTCCAAGTTCCTCTTCCCATGGTGGCAACCATTGGGGGTTCTCTCCATATACTGCTTCGAAGGCAGATATGCTGGTTGCAGAATTCTTGTGTTGATTATGGCAGAACTCCACGATTGGTAGCCATCTTGACCAATCGTTCTGTCGGTAGTTGCAGAAGGTTCTCAGGAAACCTTCGACCCATTGGTTTGTGCGTTCTGCTAACCCATTGGTTTGGGGGTGGTAGGCGGTTGAAAACTGGGGTTGGATCTGTAGTTTTTGGTATAAGGCCCTTAGGAATTGGCTGTTGAATGTTGGGCCCCAGTCTGAGACCATCCTTGCAGGGGTGCCATGTAACTTCCATACCTCTTTGATGAAGATGTCCACCAGCTCTTCAGCGTTAGTGGACTCTTGGCAGGGGATGAAGTGGGCCTGCCTACAGTATCAGTCCACTACCGTTAGGATACTGGTAGTTTGACGATGAAGTCATAGGCAATGTCCTTCCATGGTTTCACAGGGTTTGGTAAGGGTTTTGTTTCACTTGGTTGTTTATGTCCCTTTACTCTCCCGCAAACTTTGCAGGACCCTACGTATCCTTTTACCTGGGTAATCATTCCTGGCCAGGAGTATTCCTCGGAGAGAAGTTCCGCCGTCCTTTGTTCACCTTGGTGTCCTGCGATGGGATGGTCATGGTAGAGTTTCAGTACTCTTTTGTGAATGTCTAGGTCCTCTGGGACATAAATTCGCCCGTCGTATCGGAGTATACCTTCCTTAACTTCGTACCTGTCAAACTGCTTTCTTACCGAGGGTGGTACGGACTCTTTCCCTTCTGTACTGGTTATTAGGATTGTCAAAGAGTCGTCTTCTCCCTGTGCTTCTCGAATGTCGTCTAGCAGGTCGGAAGCGATTTCGGCTTTAAACCCTATCAACCTGTTTTCTGCAATCATGATTTGCGGAGGGGTCTCCTCGTCGCTGTGGTCATGCCTTCTTGATAAGGCATCTGGTTTGTTCAACATTTTGCCCGGTCTGTATTCTATAGTAAAATTGAATGATGCCAGGATAGTGTGCCATCTGGCGTGTCTTCTATTCCATACTTGGGCTTTGTTCCAGAACTGGAGGTTTCTGTGGTCAGTGTATACAGTTACCGGAATCTCAGTTCCCTCTAGGAACAGTCTCCAGTGCTCAAATCCTCTTATGATTGTGAGCAGTTCCTTATCATGGGTATCGTAGTTCTTTTGTGGGGGAGTGAAGCTCTACAAAAGGAAAGCTATACGGTGTAGCCTACCATCATCTCCCTTTTGGTTCAGCACAGCTCCCAGGGCTACTGCTGAGGTGTCCGTTTCCATATAATAGGGCTTATTTGGGTTTGGGTGTATCAGCACCGGTTCTTTGCATATCTCTCTTTTGATCGCTGCGAACGCCCCCACTTCCTCCTGTCCCCAAGTCCAGGGAGTTTCTTTCCTGGTTAGGTTAGTCAGGGGCTTGGCAATCTTGCTAAAGTCCTTTACAAATCTCAAGTAGAAGTTAGCAAAGCCAAGGAAGGCTTGCATTTGCTTGACTGTGGTAGGTTCCTTCCATTCCTCTACTGCTTTTACCTTTTCTTTTTCCATAGATACAGTGTGCCACAAAACCTATCATAAAAAACTGCCTGTACTAATCACACTGTCATACAGCCTGAAGTATATGCTTATCTAAGCTGAAGCTTGTGTCAGCAATAGCCATGCTTCTCAGCAACAGTTTGTGACCTGTTTGGTCCTGTTTGGCTCAGTATTCATTGAGCCATGGGTCAAACAGTCAATCAGTTTTTACAATAGGTTTTGTGGCAGCGTGGCTGTCAGGCACTGTGTGATCTGTGGGTTGGCATCCATGAGCCTGGACAATCTCTGCATCCCAAATGGGACACTACACCCTTAGCCACACCTGCTGTGCAAATTGTGGCTGTGCTGCCTGCAATGCTGTGCCAGCACATGTGCTGCACATTGGTGCTGTGGGGCAACAGCAATGGCAGCCAGAGCACCAAGCAGCTTGTTCTGGACAGCATGTCTGAGGTGGTTGTAGGGGTATTTGCACCTGCTGAGTCCAATGGGGGCACTTGCAGCCTGCCTGGAGCAGCATATCCTGCTGGAAGAGCCATTGAGTGGAGGCAAGACCAACATCAGACACCAATGATGCCATGTTGCAGCAGAACTGAGCAGATGCTGGAGCAAATCAGCAGAGCTATAAGATGCTCACCTATCATGTGCTT
>WSTG01000397.1:0-19042 GCA_019616325.1 Ceratobasidium sp. 394
AAAATAGAGTGGAGTCCGGCGCTTAGCGGCTAAAGTCACCAAAACATTCTCGGCATGGCGATGCACCAATTACATTCTCAGGTGAAAGCAATAACAAGATGGCTGAGAGTAATTCGAAATGTTTTCCATGGTGCGAGATGTACCTTCAGTTCCCAATCTCCGGTAATAGCCTAGATTCTGAGCGGAGTTTTCGTGGATGTCCATGCTCACGTTCCTCATGCGACCACAAGTACGAATTTACAAATATAAACGAGAGCAGATTTTATGTAACCGAGACGAGCAAATCAGGCAGCCATCAAAATACCACTGCATAGCTTCGGGTCTGCGTATTTCCTGTCCTCGTCGACCGGCGTGCTGCACGCGATTGAAGAAAATAATCAAGAAGACGGCGAAGCCGGCTCGCCCGGATGACCAATCGTTATATGCTCCACGTGACAATAAGCATAAGCGCCGACCGTGACTGGCCCGGTCCTCGTCGCTCGGAGGCCGGAGTCGTGGCAACCACCCAATTCGTGAGCTACAACCTTGGCTTTTCAAGCTGGCCGGGGCCCGGTATGCAAGTATAAAAGCAGGGGGAGCGGGCCTACCACACCCCATCAAAAAGAGTACTCTCCCAACTTCACATTCATCCTCCAACGCTCTCGTCATGTATATTGCTGGACTCAACATCCCCATCTCCGAGTCCCAGGCTCTGAACGCCGCCTCATGGGCCGCAACCATCATATGGTTTCGTTCTTGCCTACCCAACGCCGAGTACCGCGCTTCGGTCGAGCGTGAGGCTGGACCTGTCAAGTCCATGCCACCAGGCAAACAAGGCCAGCTCGTTTCAGCCGTCCATGGGCTCGGACTGTTCATTCCTATGGGTGCTTTCGTCTTTTCATTGCCGTTTGCCAAATTTTGGACTCCCAAGTGGCTTGCTGCGATGAGCTTGCCTGTTCTCGACTCTCACGAGCTTTATGTGGGCTTGAGGTTGGCCGGATGCGTAGGCGCGTTACTCGAAGCGGCTGTGGCTAGGGATCTCTACAAGCACCTCGGCTCCCAGTGGGCTGCCATCGGAGTAAGAATTTATTTAATATTCCTGGCCCGTTTCTTATGGTATTTAATCTTGCAGGTCCGCGAGCGGCCCAAGGTAGTGAAAACCGGTCCTTATGGCATCGTGCGTCACCCAGGATATGCGTGAGTGTTACAAGTAGTGCAAGTAGATGAAAACTAAACTGTCCGTTCTCATCTATAGACTTACAATGCTGCAGGAACTCCTTTTTATTGTACGTTGCAAGCCCTAGTGTGTGCACCGGTTTTCTTATCTAAGTTCGATTTCAGCCCATGTTCTGGAATTGGATCTTTGCCCCAGCGTTCGTCGTCACTGCCCTTGGATTTGCTGCCAAGATGCCTATCGAGGTATGTTTCAACCAAGTCGTCGATGCGCAACCTAATCGGCCTGGATGATAGGAGAAAGTAATCGAAGACGACAAGGATATTGGGGACGCATACAAGCAGTACAAGAAGGAGGTTCCATACCGTGTTCTGCCCTACATCTGGTAATCTTCTCGGACTCTGGTAAAGAAACAAACTTGTGTGTTATTTAAGCGTTCCGAATACGAAGAACCGAATAAGTCTGATATTGCTGTACACAACTGACCTGATGGTTTGGTATAGTTAGCGGAGGTTGGGAAGGCGGGAGTGTTTGCACTAATTTTGTTTTCATCTCTTCTTTGCGTGGTTTCAGGACCTGGGTTAGTTGTAGCCAATGGAGCTACTAAGAGTGACGAAGGATAAGGTCTACGCGGGTGAGATGTATTACGACACTTGGCTACTACTGGAAAGCAACGTCCGGGCATTCGAGCGCTCTGCTGAAGATGGTTGAAATAAGAGTTCTTACTCACCTAAGTTGCCCAATATCGTAATCGTAATCGTTTTCAAATTCTCAAACAGTTTGAACTTGTCACGCAAGCCCTCGCGGCAGTGTGCTACAAGCGAACAAGACCCTGCACTACATGGCATGACGAATTGTTAAGAAAGTGCACTTGTTCACCAACCTTGTACATGCCCATAAGCTCGCTTGGACCGTGAATAACAGGCCATGAGCGGTGTGTCTGATATGCCGCGCTATTCGACCTGTACGTTTCAGCCAGCGTTCTGGGACCGGGTATTCATTCCTGCATTATTAATTAGTGCGACTGCGTTTAGAATTGAGTGCTCTTCACCGGGTCTAGATATTCCTTGACGAATTCGCCTGTTGTTCCGTTTTCGAGAAAAGCTGGTCATGGAGACCAGATGGAAGTTGGAAGTACGTAAAAGCGTACAATATGAGGATTCCTTGAAGTATCATCTCGTGTGCATCGGAAGGCGTCGAAGAAATTGGTGTTTATGGCCCAAGTTTACCGTACTATACCGTGTAAATAACAAGATCCAAGTTAAAGAAGCCTTGTAGCTGTCGAGTTGTGCGCTTGAGCGGAGTATCAAAAATCGGTCGGGGTCGCATATCTCGTAGTAGGCTGGGGTCGCAGTGGGCCGAGAGCACAAAGGTTGGATGGTGTCCAGCGTAATCGACACGAAATGAAACAAGGGGAAACAAGGCCCATTTCGGGGACCACGTGACGATGTTTGTTTGAACCTCAGGGTTCGAGCATCCAAAAATCTCTAAGGTTTAGCGATCATCCACTCCTCACCTCAACCAACCCCCCCTTTTCTCCTCCCGTTCGCCTCGTGTAAGTTTCATCCGTACCCACCCCTCTAGCACACGAACGCTAATCCCTCCATTCCAGTTCATCGCAATGCCTAGGAAAGCAGCTGCGGCTACCGAGGCGAAGACCACCGCCAAAAAGCCTGCGACGTCGAAAGCCAAGGCGACGACGACCAAGGCTGCTCCAGCGAAAAAGCCGGCTGCGAAAGCCGATACCAAGCCCACTCGTGCTGCCGCGGCCAAAGCAGCGACAACACCCGCGACCAACGGCAAAGCCGCTCCCACGCGTGGTCGCAAACGCGCCGCCGAAGACGCTCCCGCTCCTCCCGCCAAAGCCGCAAAGAAATCCAAGTCGGATTCTCCTGCCACCGCTGGCGAAGGCACCGAGTCTCCTGTGCCCGAGGCCGAGGGGGCTTCAAAGCCCCAGCCAAACGGCGTGAAGAAGACTGCGAGCAAGACCGACGTCAAACCTGCACCCAAAAAGGCGCCCGCAACTCGCAAACCTCGTGTCGTTGGCCCCACACTCAACTCCATCCCTCCTATTCCCGAACATCCCCGGCCTGCCTATCAGATGCTCGTTTTCGGTAACGGTGACTCGTCACAGTTTGGCATGGGGCCTGACGCCACTGGCGAGTACCCTCGTCCGCGAATGCAAAAGTTTTTCAAGACGGCGTCTGACGAGGGCAAGCTTGGTGGAGAGGGTGCTGGGATCGAGTCGTTGGCGGCTGGGGGCATGCACACGCTCGCTGTTGATGAGGCCGGGAAGGTATGTTCGATTCCAGCTTTGCACTGTGATATTAGCTAATACGTATATGCCAGCTCTGGACATGGGGAACCAACGATGACGGTGCCCTTGGCCGAATGGTTGAAGGGCCGGATCCGGAGGACCCGTCCAAGACGATTGACAGCGATGTTGCCGAGTCGACACCCACAGTACTCAAGACTCTGGTAGACGAGGAGTTCCGTGCCGTCGCTGTTGCCGCGGGAAATAACGTCAGTGTTGCACTCAGCTCCGAGGGTAAACTGAAGGCTTGGGGGTCTTTCCGGGTATGTTCATTTCGCGTACCCGAGGAATAGTTTTTGACTTATTTTCGGTAGTCCAACGAAGGCGCTTTTGGCTTTGATGGAACTCCCGGTTCCGCTCGTATCCAATACCTCCCAACTTCTCTCGCAAACCTCACCAAGGACACATTCGTCCAGGTCGCGTGCGGTGGAGACCACTGCCTTGCTCTCACCGCCACTGGGTTCGTTTACGTCTGGGGTACCGGAGAGCAGTTCCAACTGGGACGTAGAATTCTCGAGCGTCATAAGAAGCACGGTATGTCCTCATTGCCTCTTTCGAAGCTATGTGCTAATTTCTGCCTCTAGGTCTGTTCCCCGAGAAACTGCACTTGCGCAACATTGTCTCTATCGGATGCGGCGCCTACCACTCGTTTGCCATCGACAAGGACGGAATCGTTTACGCTTGGGGCCTAAACGTAAAACGACAATGTGGTATCCCTGGTGCCGAGGATCAAATCCTCCAACCCACTCGTGTGCCCGCACTCCATCCCGACGAGCTTGGCCACGGGGCCCGCGTCATCCAGGCTACGGGCGGGAACCACCACTCGATATTTGTTACTAGCGATGGACGTGTGTACGGCTGCGGCAGCTTGACCGACGCGCAGCTCGGTTTGGGAGAAGACCATCCGGCTGTGACGGACCCCGAGGACGAGGAGGAAGCCAAGTATGCCATGTCCGAGCCCGTCTTGATTCCGTTTCCTCCTCCACCGACGGCGGAGAAGCTGGACCCCGATGTTGGGCCGTACGCCGAGGCTTCTGCCTACCCGCCACGCACGCCAATTGTGCGAGTCAGCATTGGGACAGACTATACGCTTGCCGTGTCCAAGGCTGGACATGCTTACAGCTGGGGCGATGGTCGAAGCTGCGAGTTGGGTTTAACGGTCGAGGGAGACGACGAGGAGAGCGTTGTACAACAAAAGACTCCCAAGAGGATCATCTGGAAGAACGTGGACAATTGGTTTGTCCAGGACGCGGGTGCGGGCGGACAGCATTGCGTACTATTGGTTCGGAAACTCGAGGCATAAAAGGTTCAGAATATCGAGTGTGGGCAGGCCGAGATGTCTTGGACTGGTCTGTTTTTGCGACTCGAGGTAGAAAGTATGGACATGTGGATTCATTTTTTTTGTTTTTGTTCTTGTTTCGCTGTTGTCCCCCTCTTCATCTACTTTTATACGATCAGAGCTTGTACCATTCTTGCAGTCTCTTGTCATGATGTGTACACTATCATATATTCAGAATACTTGTTTTGCTTTTGGAGCGTGTGAGTCGCTGGAAATGGAAGTTGTAAACACTACGCGCCCCGGTGTTCACGTGACTGGATGTTCTCATCCAATCTGCCGTCGCTTGTTAGACTAACAATTTGGGGATTTGTCTTGGCTCTCATTTTACCGGGACCCAATTGGTAGAACTCTTCTGGATGTATGCGTACGGATCGGCCAGCATGCCTACCAATTGCATGCAGCCAGCTCGAACCCGACGCCTGACGTCCGGCGAATGGAGCGACGGGCTCGGTAACATTTCCCGCCGTAGACAATACCGCTCATGCTCTCGGCGGGATGCCTGGATTTTTGAAGGTATGCTTTATCCAAATTCTTGACCGCATACAAGCATTGGGTTGGATGAGCTAACCAAAAGTCCTACAGGTTCTCAAGTCGACTAGAACGCACGGGAGGGGGTCAGGGCTATCAAAACATATGGTAGCCTGCTTAAGATTGTTACCACTAGGACGAGCTAGCTGGAGGATAACAATTTCAATGGGGCGTGACCACCAAGTCGTCGATGCTCTTTTGACTCCTAAGAGCCACCTCCTAACTAAACAAACTCGCCCCATTAATACTTACAACCAATCAACTAGGTACCTTGCCTACGCGAATGGTGAGCTGCGAGTGGCGCAAGGCTAGCCTTAAGCCGAAATAAGCTGCGGCCTTGACGCAAAGAGGAGAGTAACATTGAATCGTTACCAAAGTCCCTGGTGGCTCGTGAGCATAAGTTAATTTACAAACAAGCAGGCGAGACTACGGCTCATCTTCCTCGTCTGGAGGCGTCAAAAAGTAAGAGACTTGCTCTATAGAGTGTGGGTCGTACCACAGAGATTTCCAGTGTGTCATCTTGATCCCAAGCCGCTCTTCCAGCACCTGCTTTGCCTCGTTGACATCAAACCCGTCCATTGGAGGGAAATAAATACGACGTTGTCTGTTCTGTCGTTGGTAAATCATCAATCCCCAGTCTTTCCGCTTTGGTTCCTATGTAAAAGGTCAATTAGGTTGTGCGGAAGGGTCAAGCCACGAGAAAACACTCGCTGTGTTGGGGATAGGGACTGCACAGACGCCGAACAAATGGCGTAGGTTTATTTCACGTATCTTGTCGTCGATCTTTGCTTCCGCGTAGGGGGAACCCCAGCGATCGCCCGGATAGTCCCCAGCGCGGAGCCATTCTGTCCACGCGGCTGGGCTCTAGATTCCAAGATGAGGTCAGTTTGAACCCTATAGTAGGCCAAGGTTAATGCCCACCACGTAAAAGCCACCGAAAGAAGGCATTGGTAGGGAAAGACTGTGGAGGTCTCATTGAAGTCTTAAACATCAAGCGCCCTGGTCATCCACGTGATGAAACGATTCATGCCTCAAATACCTGTCAAATACTGTAAACCATGGCTATGCCAGCGCACAATTGACACAACCCTCCTAGAGATATGCGCCCACCAGCTTTATGTGTTGGCTCGAGCCTGGCGCAACTTGGCGTCTATTGTTCGAATGTCCCTCCGAAGCGGAAAGAAATCCTTTATCAACAAAACCCACAGGACTCGCAAGCTCTTTATTTGCTCGTAACTACAGGGTAATTTACAAGCATGGAAGACTACGACGTACTGGCATTCTCTGGAGGTTCTATGTTTTGTCCGATATTTTGCCATCAAATCGATGGGTAAAATGCTATTAAGTGTGTGCCGTGGTAAGCCATGATGTGCCCACCAAGGCTGTGCGCTTGCTCGAGCCTGACGCAAGGCGTCTATTGCTCGAGTTCCCGCTTCCACTACCCCCTATTCAACGCCTGCTCTCCTGGTACCGCAGCGTTGCTAAATCCATTAACCTAGACAACTAGTTCACTCACTATGGCGACTGCTCTTGCTCCAAACCCTGTCTCTCTTCGTAGACGCGTTGTCGGCAATGGAACTCTGTTGCTTGCAAACGAAGCTGCGGCATTGGTCAACGTCCCTGCCGTTGGTAATGCCACTCGTGTGCTCCGTGAGCTCGCCAAATCCTTGAAGGTATGCCTTGTTCAGGTTTTCACACGCAAGTATCAGGCTGAGAGGAACTTAGCCACACATCTTGCAGGCGCCGAAAGCCAACGACGAGGACGCGCAAGAGCAAACTGCTTTTGTCGAGCGATACGGGAGTTTGCTTGAGAGTATTGTCGACAGGATGAGCCGGCTGGAGGGAATACATTTAAGTGCAAAGTCGTTGGCGCTTTTCCAGGAACTCAGCGAGTAAGAACCACTTTCCAGCTAAACCAATTTGCCCCCGCTAACGCTTGCGATCAACGTAGATACCTCGTCAATGCGTCCTCCGAACTCCAATCGCTGCAAGACGAGTCGCTCGTCGTCAAGTTCACTTCTCAAACCGAAATCAAACACCAGCTTGACGCGAAGAGGGAAGAAATATTTGGTCGTATTCTCATGTTTTCGGTGAGTGTTTGTCTTACGAGTCGAATGTGCATATACAAATCATTGTTCGCAGTTTGAAAACGGCCTCCTCGTCAACCA
Source organism: Ceratobasidium sp. 394 (assembly GCA_019616325.1). NCBI lineage: Eukaryota > Fungi > Basidiomycota > Agaricomycetes > Cantharellales > Ceratobasidiaceae > Ceratobasidium > Ceratobasidium sp. 394. The sequence continues at coordinate 7,503 of WSTG01000397.1, forward strand.
CACTGTTGCACGTTCCCAAGCGGACTTTGAACGGTTTGTCGAATCGGTGATAGGGTGCGGCATAAAACTATTTGTTTGTAACACGTGTTAGTAACACCGAGTTAAATACATGTTATTAACGTCTCCGGCAATATGACAAGACCCGGTCATGTTAAAAACTTGGGCCAAGTGGTAAATTAGACCATGGTCAAAGCACAGCGGGCGGAGGTTGGACCCAAAGCCACATTGAGACAATCGCAATGCCAAAAGGCCATTGTGATCCGAGTAGAAAGGCACTTTGGCCATTTCGTATTGGGTGGGTATATAAGATCATCATTCTGGATCTATTGGCGGCATCCAATTCACGTTTTGAATACTCTGCTTTTGTGAATCAGCATACTCCCCTGTTATTGTGCACCTCGTAATGTCTGATTCTGCTACTCTGTATTTATCATCGATACGACGTTTCCGTTCAGCCCTTGCGGCGTTACCGTTAACCCTGCCGTCTGGTTCCTCAATCTATAACTTCAGCGACTGGTCACCAGATCCTGATCTTTTGGACGATTATGGGGCTGAGTGCAGTGTTCTGAATGCACATTTGGAAACTGTGTTTGGACTTCGTGCCCAGTCTTCTCTCACCTTTTTGGAGAGGGGCCCAGGAATCGAGTCCCTTGCGGATGTTTTTACAACCTATCTCACTGGCGACTTTAAGGAGAAGCCAATCATTGGAAAGTGGCTTGAGGATCTAACAACGGCTGCTGAGGCAATGTCGAGCCAATCTGAACAACCTACCGTGAGTATTTCTTTGGTTTTGCTGCGCATATAACCCATATCTAACGACAGCATTTGCTACGCCGACAGGCCAAACGAGTCTCTAAACCATCTGCTGCTCAAAAGCGCTCGGATGAATGGCTGGAATCAACTGCAGAAGCATCTGCTGCTCGGAAGCGACAGAAGACTGATGCGGCTGCAAAGGCACAGCAGCGTGATGAGGCGGTTGCTAAGACTGCACAAACAGTAAGTTTGTGCTTTAGAATAGCGCATATACTCATTGAGATCATCTGTAGTGCAACTGGAAACATGGTTTCGACGATTTACAAGATGTAGAACCAGATGCGACACCTTACACGACTGGCCGCAAGGGATATGCAATGGTAAAGGAACTTGTTATCAAGTGTCAAAGCAAGAAGACTGGTGATATTCGCTGGCGCTGCTCGTCTCCTGGATGCCAACAGTCTTGGAAATCTTATCAGCCGCAGCGTCTACTGAATCATGCGACTCAAGAATGCCGATTCATTGAGCCAGATTTGCTGAATCGGGCATCTGAGCAATCATCTGGACTTTCCTTGGGTGAAAAGGTTGCCAAACTCGACAATAAAACGTCCCCATTCTCCAAACCAGCTGGCACCCTGAATGGCCAATCATCTATTCGCTCCTTGTGCTCTAAAGAAGGACTTCGTGCTCAGCAGGCTCGGTTTGACTTCAGCGTCATAAACTTCATTGCTGCTGCTCAAATTGCACCTAAAAAGGTTGATCTGCCAGAGTTCCATACTATGATCTCAAAAGCCAACACTGCTCTGGTGCCTAAATCGAGTTCTTATATCGCCCACTGCCAAATTCCTATGGAGTCCTGCCGGATACGCCGTCTTGCTGTACAGGAGCTAAAGGAGTGCCGCAACCTGACCATCTCTTTTGACGGAGGGACAGCTATCCGCCCAATGAGTTTTACAACCATTCATGTCACAACGCCAGAAACTCGAGTTGCTCATCTGATGGCTGGCATCGAAGCTTCGGGGATATCTCATACGGGCAAGTACTACTTTGAGGAGCTGGAGAAGGTAAGCAGACTTGCAAGCTCACGAGCATTAAGATTGATTGCCATGCTACAGATTATTAATGAAGTCGGTCCATTGAATTTCTCTGGAATCTCATGTGACAGCACTGGAAATACTCGACTAGCACGAGAGTTGATCCATAAAGCGCATCCAACAATCATTATACTACCAGATTCATGTCACCAGCTTCATAACGCTGTCAAGGATGTCGTCAAGCTTCCGTACTTTGCTGAGGTATGCATATATCATGCAATATCTTGTTCAATTAACCAATTCTTTGTCATAGTGTCGCTCAAACACAAGCACGGTTACACGTTATTTTTCTAAGTCAACTATGGGTGCAACGCATTTCAACTCGACACGTCAACAAATGGGCATCACTGAGGGCCTGCAAAAGTCAAGCAAGACACGATTTGGTGGTGCTTATTACTCATCCAAGAGTATGCGTCGCTGTTTACCCGCAGTAGAGAAGACCGTGAAGTCTGGTGCGATTGAGGTGAAGAAGGTAAGTGGCCTCTTCATGGTGGAGCCAAATGACTTACTTTTACCCCATTTAGGACCACCCATTATATTTCATCAAGAACGTTGCGGCTTGCTCAAAGTTTGGGACACAGCTATATCAGCTCGAAAAGCTCACCAAGCCAATTGCTAAGGCAATCCAATGCCTTGAGTCCGGCCACTCAAATCCAAGCGATGTGATGGTATTCTATCTAGCAATCATGGCCTCACTCCGGCAGCTGCTAGATAATAACGATAGTGATCTTGCATTGCCTGAGGATGTTCTTGTGGCAGCCCAGGCTTCTGTCTGTGCCCGATATCATAGCATGATACTTGCATCTGGGCAGGAGGTTTACTTGGCGACTTTCTTCCTTCATCCTCGTCAGTACATTTAGTGTTTCTGTCCGTGGCAACACAATGACATGATTTCCAGAGTACATAAACTCCGATATCCTTCGACGCCATAACCTCAACCCACTAAACACCAACGTCATTGTGCTTCCACCCCGGCATAAACCCAACGACACACCTCCATTACCTGACGCCGATATTTACCAAGCGATTCCAGCCTTTCCAAAAATCGCTGTATACCTGAAGCAGGTTTTTTGCCGAGAACTCATGGCTGGAACTATCAGCGCAGCAACAGAATACCCAAGCACCAATGAGGGTGTTTCTACAATTATCAGTATCTTCAAGTCACAAGTCTGTGCTTATGCACGGGGTGAACATCCCTTCGTTCAAACGGCTCCAACGTCAACAACAGACCCTATGACGTACTGGAAAAGATTACTGAAGCATCCCAATGCTTGTTTCCTTGCAGTGAGTACGCATTTATTGAGTATATGCGCCACCCTAATATCTAACGTGATTATTGCTAAACCAGCCGATCGCTGTAAAACTCTTTTCGCTGGTCCCGAACTCAATGGCTGAGGAGCGCACAGTCTCCTCCTTCACGGCATTGAACACAAAAGAGCGTTCACGGCAAAAGGTCTCGACCCTTGTGCACCTGACTCGCATCCGTCAACATCTACTTCGTGAGCGCCAGACTACAAAGATCGTAAGTCACTTTACAGTTTTATGTGTTGAATCGGGCGATCTAATGACACCACATCATAGCAAAAGAAGCCAGTTGTTAAATTCCGTGATCTAGGTGCAACGGTCCTCAAACAACAGCATCCGATCGCTTCCACTAAAGTGATTAACCTGGCTGCTCTTGAGCAGAAGGATCTACCTGATGGCTGGTCGGTTGCAGACATCGAACAACTTGATGGCAAGCAAGATCCACCCGTAAATGGAGGTGATGAGGATGGAACCGAAAGTGGGCAGGATGACAGTGATGATGAACCCGAGCCCATAGACGATGAGGCACTTGGGTTTGACCCTAGTGCTGAATACGGCATCAATCTCTTGAGTCCACTCCTGATTGATTTGCTCGCCGAGACACCTACGCCAGGAACCAAGACTGAATCAAGTGTTTCTCCCGGTTCTACAAGTCTCGTTAACAAGGGGAAAACTAAAGCGTCTGCCAAGAAGGATATAAGCACGGTAAACTTAGACGAATGGTGAACTCATGTGTCTATTACATCATATTGTATAATACAACCCTGGAGAAGATAATAACACGTGTTATTAACATATTGTTAATAACACACCGTGTTACAAACGTGTGAGAAACTCTTTTGGAGTTTTATGCCGCACCCTAATCGGTGAACCGGCGCTTTGAGAACGAGAAACTCGGCAGCGAGGAAATCAAACGGTTGGTGGCATCCGAGGTCAGTGCTGTGCTCCAAGCTGGGCAAACTGATGGGCAAGGCTGTGCTATGTGTATCACCTTCAGCGGCCACGGGTTTTTTTTTTTAAGGTTCATGCAATTTTTGCCATACGGGGGCGAGGACCCCGGATAATTAGTCTCGAGGTCCGATACTAAAACCTCAGATTTTTGCCAGTTGAGGTCCGGCAGCGATTGGCCCGGCCTTGCTTAAGACATCGGCCCATCGCCTGTTGAGGCCCGGCCTTTGCATAAGAGTTATTTTCCCGCTTGTTTATTATTTTATTTTCTCCGGGTGTGTCATAGTGTTAGGATAACGCATATGTATGATATGAATCTAAATTTACACGGGATACATCATTTCGGAGGATGCTGGCTAATCATCATCGCCATCTTCATCGGCCTTCCTTCGCCTACGCAACAAATCCTCCACAACCAACCTGATCTTCTCGCGTTCATGGTTTAGTACTTTCCACGTCTTCGAGAGAGCGCTGTTGAGACGGATGACTTGATCGGTTTGAAGTTCGAGCTTCTCGTTCGGGGACAAGACGTATAGTATATGTTGCGACCGGAGGTGTGCGTATCGCTTGGCGTAGTGGGCCGCAGTCCTTTTAGGTACCGAGAAGAAATCGTTGTCCATCCAATGCTCCCAGAGCTGGACCAACACATTTGACACCGACGCCAGGTTAGCCTGTTTGTTAACCCAGCCGTGTTTCCCCACCTTGCCTCCCCCTTTCGAGTACATCGTAAGAACTACCCAAGGAATATCCTTAGTCAAAGGCACTGTCATGTAGCAGAGTGAATAAAGACTGACCTTCGGCAAACCAAACCTGCTTGTCGAATATCACAAAGGCATAGGAGCCAGTTTGGATCGGGTTAAGTCCGGTAACAGCGCCGGTTCCAAGTACAGCCCCAAGCGTCAACTTTGCTTCCTTGAAAGCACGCACTCGAGCTTTCAAAGCCTGGAAACAGTAAGCAAAAATCCTACTCGATAGCATGCAACATACCTCATTACCCCGCGCCTTGGAGGCTTCGGCTGCGTTGGCGGAATTCCCCGCCTGAGCAGTTTCGACTCGGCCTTCATGTCGGGCTCGTCTAGCTACTCCCGATGTAGATCCAGCCGCATCTTGAATACTATTGAGCGTCGAGTGAACTTTCTTGATGAGGATTAAGCGAGCGCCGTTGGGGGTGGCGGGGACATTGGGATTCTCGCTATCACCATCAGTCACAGTCGTGGCTGAAACTTCGGCTTTGAGTGTGTGGCCAGTGCGGATAGACTTCTTTGCAAACGAGGTCTCATGCTCAGCGTGAAGAGCAATGAGTCGGTTGAAGGTATCAGTCGCGTTTGTATCTTTCCCGACAACTCAACCAAATCGTCTGGGGCTCCGGAGCACCAGCGTGCTCCTGATTATAAACGAGCGCTCACGAGCGCGGCGGGCACCGTGCTCCTTTGTCTCCTGAGCGCTCGTTTATAATTAGGAGCGCGCACGGGCAAACACCAGGCTACCAAGTGCTCCGGAGCTCTTGTGGATTTTGCCGACGAAATGATTCGTAGTTCACCTGGCCCGCTTGGACGAGTGGACGGAGGCCGAGTGGTGGGAATATATGGAACATATGTCGTCGTATCCGTGTAATGTTGTCGTTATCGTCTCGGTCTGGCATTTCCTCGCTGGAATATGAATTTAGTCAATATTCTGGTATGGCTGAATGCTTGTAAAGAAGATTTCGAATCAAAGTGGAACTCACATTTGCCGTCGCTCTTCAATATCCAATGCCATGCTTGCCGCCCCGTATGCTGCCATTTGGTCATCTACCTCCGCCGTAGTTCCCCAACGGTGGTCCCCACTTTTAAGCAAGATGTCGAGCTGTGTGGCCAAGCGAGGTGGCTCCTCCGCAAAATCGCAAGCCATCTCTGGGTCGACCCAAGCATCATCACCCCCACCCAAATTGCTCACATCCCCTCCGAACCAATCGTGGATAGGAGGGGCAGTGTAATCGTCCTCGGAGGCCGTATCTGCGGCGCCAGAAGCTGTAGATGCAGGGGGAGGAAAGAGCTCTTCGGTTACGGCAATGCCACAGCGGGAAAACAAGGCCTCCGCCTCCTTGTAAGCAGTTTTGGCTGCTCGGTTTATGATGCTATCGAATGGAAAGTTTGACATGGCGGCGATGTTGATACCGAGCTTGGAATATAACGTATGCGAATATCCAGAAGCACGAGCTTTTGAATCCGTTTCGTCATTCCCTGTAGAGAGCGCAGCTGAAGACATAATATCGAGCTTTGGAACCATAGTAATGAAGTCTGAAAAATCGAAGTCGGACTTGGCCTTACGCACCTGAGCAAAGGTATGTTCGGCGCCTTCGGTAGAGTGTAACCAGGCACAGAGTGGGTAGTTCGGGTGGTCAAGCTTGTCCCGGTAGATTAGCACCAGGCTCATATAGCTGTGAACGAGATTGAGGAGAATTTGATACAAGTCTTGAGTCACAAAGTGTTCCGTCTCCGAGTAGCCAAGTGTTTTCAAGCTCGACTTCCAGATCTCCAGGAAAAAGAAAAGCCGCAATACCATATGGATACGCTCTGGGATATCAAGAGAACAACTTTGAAAGGCGTCAAAGGCCTCGCCAAGGACATATAACAGAACCAGCAGACCGTGGAGGCTATGTTTGAGAACGACGGATGGTGGAGGCAGATCACGTGAGACAATATCGAGCGGGGCAGCTTTGAAAGGAATGCCAGTGGAATGTTCACTAGAGATGCGAGCAATGTGCCGGAGAAACGCAGAAGAGAAGAGTCGAGTCGCTGCACGATCATCCTGGCGGTCAACCTTGCAGACATCTCGCTGATACAGAGGGCTGTGGCGTTCAACAGAGAGCACTAGGACTTGCAGATAATGAATGACACAATTACCGAGGATCATGCTGCGTGTGCTGCTATAGATGCTATTTCGAGTGGTTTTCATTGCATGCTTGACGTCTTGAATCGTCACAATTGGTGTAGAGCGTGGCCCAAAATGATATAGCACAATTTTGATAGGAGGGAAGCCGGGTCGAGGATGAGGGATCAGCGTGGTCTCAGTGTTGTCCGTGCCCTCGAGAAACCGTGAAGAAACCTTTCGCTCCGTCTTCGAGCCATCAGTAGCATAGGAAACCACGCAGACACTGGCGTCAAGTAAACCATTCATAAGCCTGTTATGTGACACGAGAAGATCTTCTGCCTTGAGAGTCGAGCTTATCGGCATCGCAGCGGCAATGAAAACTGGGACTCCAACCATCGGAACTTGAAGAGTCCATAGGCGGCACTGAACTACCGGTAAGTATAAGAGCATAATGATGCATTTGAGCATACACTTACCTTAGTAGCAAGTTCAGAGCTTTCAACGGCATCAGCAATTCGTTGCTCGATGCCCTCGACCTCGTCATCAATTGCAATCGGCTCGGCCACACCACCCAGTAGGTACTATTTGTTGGTCGGCCCATCAAAGTACGGTGAGAATTTGCTAAGCAGTTGTGTATCGTCGCAGCCAATGCAGATTGGGCCAGTGTATTCGAGCCCCTCCAGGTATTTGACAACACGATTGATGGATTCGCTAGTGACTCCAATGGGGAAACCTGGTGCATGGGAGCGATGTAACCTGTGTAACAAGAATAGATATTAGCAAAAGTCGACCTAGATGAGAGAAAAAACACTTCAAAAACATACCGAAGGTTTCGCTCAGCGGGCAGAGGAAAATGTTTTCCCAGGAGGTTATAGCCTCTAGGGCTGGATACCAATAGCGCATGACAGAACGAGACAAAAGCAGGCGGGCGAGAGAATTGTTGCATGCCTTTACCACGCGACACACGGTCTTCTTTTTCGGCCATTACCTGCATGAGCCCTAGGAAGGTATCCGCATTCTTCAGCTCGCCTGTGAGGGTTTTGGTGACAAGAGCCATTATCGGGGAACGTTTAGAGTCCTATCCAGAACGATACGTGAGTGTATGCTATATGTATGCGTGAAAGACAGCCCACCGCCTGTTCAATAATTGTTTCAAGTCCTACATAACGTCCGTGAAGCAATGCTTGCTGCTTGTTGCGGTGGGAATGCGGGACAAACTTGAGGTTCTCCTTTGGTGCCGGCTCACGACCCAGAGCATTCCAAAACTCGCGTATCCATAAGACGTCGGCACATTTCTGGCAAAGGTCCTTCGGCCCGTCCCCAATGTCAAGCCCAACTACACAAGGAAAACCTAACTGACTAAATGGCCAGTAGGAACCCAACAGGAGTCAAGCTCAAGTGGGGGAAGGATAGGATAGGGGGTTTAAGTGACGACACACTTTAGAGTAAAGGCCTTTGCTAAAGAGCTGTGGCAAAACCCAAACAGGGACCTTAATGAGGTATGTAAGGGGTAGATGGGTAGAGGAGGCAAGTGGTCGAGTTCTGAGGCTTAAGGCTCTCAGACTCTCCCTTATATATTCCACAAGTCATACATCTCAGCTCAGTATCTATGGGAAACATTCTAAGGGATACGGGAACTATATGCGTCTCATCTCAACTACTAGGATCAGCTGTTACATGTCAAGTCACATGATCGTTACAGAACAGTCCCAGGTCACATGATATAAATAATGCGCATATATGTAATTAAATAAATCGTAGAAAATAGAAGTAAATCCGTGCTCATGGTCTAGGCCATGACACCCAATCTCTGTCACCGAGGGGTCGCATTCCCGGAGACAGCTTGTGCTTCGAACGTGAGCTTGAGGTTCATAGTACACTTGCCACTTTGCAGTTGCATTCGCTATCATTTGAATTTGCGTCTTCTTCTCCTTCGGAAGGTCTCTATACTCGGAGTTATATCGCTCTTTTGAGAGAACTCGAACACTCTTTCGACCACCGAGAGGGTCACGTCCGATCAAATGGTGGAGGCGCACATCATGCTCCGGCCGGATCCCGAGGCAAGGGACAAGTGGGGGAGGCGTTGGGGATAGTACAGGCGAAGATGGTGCTGAGCGAGAGGTGGGTGTAACGTCCCGGGTACTAGGGTTTGACGATCCAAGAGTGTTGAACATGACGTCAATCCTAAGCGATCCAGTGGCTGCCTTGGTAAATTTTCCGTTTTTGCGCAGACCGTTCTTGCCCTTGCACTCAGAAAGATGCGCACGGTACTTCCCTGTTCGCTTCGGTGCAGCCATTGTAATCCATTTCTTGCAGGGGCCGTGCCAGACCTTCTTGCAGCCGAGGTCTTCAGGATCGAGCTGGGCGGACGGGTCAATAGCCAGAGCACGTCGCAAAAATGCGGCTCGTTCGTGGGGCAGTACAACAAGGGTTCCATTGCGGTAGGCTTCATTTGCTGCTCTATCAGCTTGGGCAGACCTAGAAATCCCAGTCGGCCCGCTCTGGTGTTCATATGCATCATTTAGAGCGCGACGTTTGCTCGACGTCGAGGCTATAGGCACTGCAAGGTCATCGGAGATCGATCGCTGGTGCTTGCTGGGAACATGGGCAACAGGGAGGACTTGACAAGTAGAACCAATTTCGACATCCTCGTTGCCACCCTGAAGGTGAAGCATGCTGCCGACCACTATACACAAAAGTATAAGAATTAGAATTAATTGTAGCATGTATGTGCCCAAAGCTACCTACCGGGAGATGGTAACATAACACATGACTGGGATTCTGCTATATCATCGTCATCAGATAGCTTGAGAACATCTTCAGAGCCCGTTGCTAATGAGAAATCGGATCGCTGGGGAGATTGTGGCAAGGATTCAATGTTCAGGCCAATAAGTGTCAAGTTGTCGTGTGAGGTTGTAATCAGGCTGTGCGAGTCGGAAAGGATCTCAACGCTAGAAGAGTCGGACGTAGTATCGCAGTCTATCGACGATGTCTCAGGTTGGGTGTTTGAAAAGTTGCCGTCCTTGATATTCGACTTTTCCTCCATCGGCTCTGGGTCGTTTAAGATGGATGAAAGAGCCAAACGTCTCGACCCAGTACTTTGTTCAGGAGCGTCACAGGCAGGGATCGGGTGGTTGTTGATGTCTGGCCTCTCTATGGCAGCCCTCTAAGTTGATTTTATCAATTGAAGCCCTATATACTATGTGTCAATCGACATACCTTAGCGTGAATATGTAGTTTCATAACACGATCAGCCCAAGTCAAGCGAATATATTGCGCTCTATCACATGCCCAGCCATCATCCCAGCCAATTGAGCTAGCTATAGTAGTGCATGCAGCAATTCCACAGGAAAACCCGTCGCGTTGAGTTTCACAGGGAAGATTATCTACTAGAATGAACTTGCTCGAAGGCCCAAGGAGTTGTTTCAGCCAAGCGTTCAGCGCCGAGAGAGCTACCTTATGTATAGTTCGGGATCCAGCCAAGAATCGCCGTAAGCAATGGTCCGTTGGCAAAAATCAACCTTGAATGCGGCCCAATGATCTTTCCCGGGGTTGATGACAAAGTACAAGATTTTGCGACCTAGCTCGGTAAACAGGCACCCAATGCGTGGAAGCAGTAAACCAGGAGCAACCGTACTCATAGTACCACCAGAGTACTCGGCCAATAGATGCCCAGTAAAGGCCAAATCGGCGATAACAATTCGATTGGCCAAGGTCTCGTGTCGCTGGACTTGAAGGTCTAAGAAGTGTAGCATCATATTCATAGCGTCGTCATTCAGGAACCCGTCCCGAAAGAACTGAAAAAATAGCGGAGTGCACGGCAGCATAGAGTCTTCAACAGCAAGGTTCTCCAGAGTCGGTGGGTTCAAATCTGGCCGCCACCCAAGTGAAGGAAATCCTAAGATTGGCTCGTTCCAAGCAAGTTGATGGAGGTTACTGGAAAGACGATCTGAAACTCCACGGATAAGGAGATGAAGCTCGGGATCTCGGTGCTAAGTTGTCGCAAGGAGTAAATATTTGATTGTGTGTGACTCATAAACGTGAGCTCACCTTGCTGGAACGGATGCGATCCTCAACTGCCATCCATCCGGCACGCAAGTTATCCGCCACGTCGAGCATAGACCAAACAGTCAGCACCCAGAATGGAAGCGGGAATTTTTCGTAATATGTATCTTGAATAGACCGATAGCCACCATGCCAGGCATCTTCCAACTGGACAAGAAGCGAGTGGATGACGGAAATCGGAGGGAAAGTGGGGCGATTCTTGAGGGCCCTCACAGTCGCATGGGGGTTTGGGTTGTATGGATCTCGACTGAAAACAACCGGTTGAGGCAAAGCAGACTGCCAAGGGACCGGTGTGTTGTCTGAGCTATTTACATCAGCAAACCTGGTCATGGGTATATACCGGTATATACCTGGTATATACCCGTATACCCAAAAGAGCGACCCCCCCATGTATATATCCGGTATATACCACTGGCAATATTATATACCTGGTATATACCTGGTATATATCTGGTATATAGTTATCCCCAGTAACTATATACCAGATACATACCCGGTATAAGCCGGGTATAAGCCGGGTAT
>WSTG01000398.1:0-19041 GCA_019616325.1 Ceratobasidium sp. 394
CAATCCCGTAGGAACTCGTGGTCCTCCTTGGTTGCAAATGCTTTGATCAGTGGTTGTGCCCAATCACCCGCAGGTCCTGAGGCCATGTTCAATAACATATGGTTCATCTTATGTCGGTCTCTGAAGGTTCCTTCTTTGTAGTCATCAAAGTAGAGCTCCATCTTGGTGATAAAGGCCTCTGCTTCCTTCTCCTTCTTTCCGTTGTACGCTTCCAGTTTCTTGGTGCGTGCTTCCTTCGGAATTGCTGTTCCTGTTGTCGTGGTCTGGTTCATTGTGGTGTCCTTGGTTCTTGCTTTCCTCTTGTCAGACTTTCCTCCTCTGCCTCCTTCATTGTCACTGTCTTCCGGGTCACTGTCTCCTGGTCCTCCTCCCAGTTCCCTTTCCGGGTGAGCCGTGGACTCCCGTATGAAGGGCCTCCTTCCCAGTGGATCGCTACTAAAGATGGTATCTCCAGTGGTGACTTCGGGTACTGGTGCCCTGTCTCTTCGTGGGGTCCTTTCCCTTTGGTTTCCCTTTGTAAGGCCATCCATACTGTTTGCCAAGTCTGTAGTTTGTTGTTCTATGGTGGTGGTGACCTCTCCCGTGTCCTTGACTGCTTGGTCTAGTTCAGTGATCCGCCGGTCTAGGGCTACTACTGTGGTCCCTATACTCCCTAGGCTTTGGCTTTGCGTAGCCAGAGCTTTGTTTATTTCTTTAATGGTCTCTCCAACGGCTTCCAGGGTAGCTTGTTGTTTCCTGGCCTCCATAGTCAGGTGATATGTATTATTTTGTGTGCCGACTGCAGAGTCCCGGGCCTCTTGTAGGGTCAGTAGCATACCCAAGACGACTCCTTCTAGTCAGGTTGAGGGTTCGGCGCCCTTTTTTATTTTGGTAAGGGTGGCCCTCTGGAGGGTCAGAAGGCTGTCCCTAAACGCCTCAGCAATTAGTTGGATTGGGTTGGGGACTCATGGCTGTGCTAGTCTTATTCTGCTCCCGGCTCTGGGGGCCTCCGCCGGGGTTGGTGGTCTGGTATTCATTCTTTTGGCTTGCTCTACCATTGTGCAGGTTATGTCATCCACTTCTTGGAAAGACGCCTCTGATGGTCCTATGGTAGTTTGTCATGACCCACATGCATGACAACTAAGCGCCTGACCGCTTAGCACTCAACACCATTAAATCAAAAGATTAATTAGGTAATTGTAGTATTTTACCTGAAGTCATTCGAGTAACTTTAATAGTCACATGACTTCGGCACCTACGGTGGTTACAACTGCTTATGTAACTTGCGCCTGCAATATCTCTCCCATGTAATGCAGACGCAAGGCGCAAGTGACTAAGCAGATGTCACATGACCCTAGGATTAAGCGTGGCTCTTATAAGATTCAGAGCCACAAATAACGCAAGGAACAAGTACCTATGACTAATAAACAAGCACACGTGATTGTCTTGGTGATGCCTAATAGGCCATCGACGCTGCATGTGACCTTGTTATTACTGCGGACTGCAGACTAGAACAACTCACACCCATAAGGGTATATAGGTAGAAATAAGGCGAACTGAGGTCCTCAGTTAGCCTTATCTTGTCCACCACACTGAGACCGACTAGTACATAGTATACACAACCAATAAATATGCAATAAATACAGGAATACCATAGACAGTGAACAGAACAGCGAGCCACCATTAGCCACCAGATCAGAGAACTAGCGGGTCATAACATTATAAGGCTAACTTCACCCTAACCCGTGGCTCACCACAGTAACAACAGAAAGCAAAGCGAAACAGACTCTGTGATCCATAGACACACGGGAAACTATGTCACAGCAGCAAACAGGAGGACGGTACCAGACCTGTCAAGCGAGCCGGGCAGTGTCACGAGCCTCCCAGCACAAACCCCCGCCACCAGAGGCGGACTTGACAGACCTCGATGCCACTCATCTCGACATGCCAGGCACCATGCCGGAGGCACCGCTAGTACAACCCATTCCCCAGCGCCATACCTCTATCATTCTTAACCAGCCACCACCGCCACCAGTGGCAAGCGAAGCCACCGCCGCAGAAATTTCTATTCAAGAGGTTGATGACCTAACCTGCACCATAGTGGACCAGGCTAAAAGAATAAACACCAGGCCACCAACCCCAGCAGCAGAAGCCCTCAGGACTGGGAGTGGAATAAGACTGGGGCAGCCACGACCTCCAAACCCAATCCAATTAATTGCGGAAGCCTTTAGAGAAAGTCTTCTAACCCTCCAGAAGACCACCCTCACCAAGATTGGGAAGAGCGTGGGACCCCTGATACGGCTTGAAGGAGTCATTACCAGGATGCAGCAAACCCTGCTGCAAGCCTGGGACTCCGCGGTTAGGGCCCAGAGCAATACATACCACATATGTATGGAAGTTAAAAAACATCAAGCCACGTCCGAAGCTACGTCCAAAGCCATCAGGGAAACCATTAAAGAAAGAAACAAGGCTCTGACCGCACAAAGTCAAAGCCTAGCAAATATGGGAACCGTGATGGTAACCCTAGATAAACGGCTTACCAAATTAGACCAGGCAGTTAAAGACACAGGGGAAATCACCACTGCTATAGAGCAGCAAACTACAGACCTAGCAAATGGCATGGACGACCTCGCAAAGGGACACCAAAGGAGCGTGACCCCGCGAAGGGACAGGGCACCAGTACCCGAAGTCTCCATTGGGGAAACCATCTTCAGAAGTGACCCTCTGGGAAGAACACCCTTTGTAAGGGAGTCTACAGCCCATCCAGGAGGAGATCCGGGAGACGAGGACCCTGAAGGCAGTGATGATGAAGGGAATCAAGGCAGGAAACCAGAAAAGAAGACAGCGGGGGCCAAGGATACAACGATGAATCAGACTACGGCAACAGGAACAGCAATCCTGAAGGAAGCATGCACCAAGAAACCAGAAGCGTAGAATGGAAAGAAGGGAAAGGAAGCAGAAACCTTTATCACCAAGATGGAGCTTTACTTCAATGACTACGAAGAAGGAACCTTCGGAGACCGTCGCAAGATGAATCACACACTACTAAACCTGGCATCAGGACCCGCAGGTGACTGGGCACAACCGCTTATCAAGGCATTCCAAGCCAAGGAGGACCATGAGTTCCTATGGAATTGGGAATCATTCAAAAAGGCTTTCCTTGTAAACCTCGGAGACCCGGTTAAGAAGGAGAAGGCCATCCGTGACCTAGGGAAACTCACGCAAGAAAAGAGTGTGCAAGCTTACGCCACTCATTTCAGGAACCTTGCTCAGGAAGTAGAATGGAACCGTGAAGCCTTAATTGACAAATTCAAAGGAGGACTTAAACCCAACATACGTCAGGAGCTACTCAAATTGGAACTGTATGGGGTGCTCGAAGACTCTTCCCTCGAAGAATGGATAGCAATCGCCTGCCAGACAGACGACATTTTATTGGCTACCAAGCGCCTGGTGGGTAAGGTGGGGTCAACCGTCACATCAAAAGTGACCGCGCCAACCACAATGACAGGAAAGGCCGACCGCTCCGCACTTCAAAAGGGAAGTTCCTTTGAAAGGGTTACCGACGCGGAAAAGCAACAACGACGAGCAGAAGGCCTGTGCCTCAAGTGTGCCAAACCGGGACATATGATAAAGGACTGCCGAGGAAACTGGACCAACACCACAAAAGGAAAAACATATGGAAAGGCAGGAAAAGGAGTCGCAGAGGAGGAGGGACCAGAACCTGAGTCGGAAAACTAAAGGGGGACACCAGCGCCATGTCCGACGCCCCCGAAGACACCAACCCGATGCATGTATTCTACCTCAAGAAATCAAATGGAGAATCAATCATCTATGCGTTGGTGGAGGGAATCATGGAACCTGCCAAAACCCTTATCAACTCTGGATCCTCAAGGAACTTCGTCGACACAAGATACGTCAAGGAGAACCAGATAGAGACAATGCCACTGAAACATAGTAGGGCAGTTATCACAATTGATGGAAAAGAGATCGAAGAAAGGATCTCCCAAAAGACGACCCTAGAGGTCGAAATAGAAGGAAAGAAATGGCAGTGCACCTGCTATGTGATGCCCCTAGGGGGGGTGGAAATCATTCTGGGAAAGGACTGGCTCGAAGAAGCAGACCCCATCATCGGATGGAAGGATCTCTCCATTACATATCAGGACGAGATTACAGGAAAAACATTGATGGAAACAACAACAGAACCAGATATCCCAGAAGAGTTCTCGGAGTACAAGGATCTCTTCCAGGAGGAGGGGTTCAGTGAGATGCCAGAGCATCGGGTATATGATTGTGCAATTAACTTCACTGAAGGAGCCAAGCTTCCTAGACCGGCAAAGACATACCCGATGTCCCCAGTGGAATCACGTGCTCTCAAGGAGTACTTAGATAAGGAATTAAGGGATGGGAAGATCAGACTAAGCATGTCACCCATCGCCTCCCCCTGCTTCTACGTAAAAAAAGCAGACGGAGGGCTTAGGCTGGTAGTGGACTACCAGAAACTGAACGCAATCACTAAACCAGACCAATTTCCAATGCCAATACAAGCTGACCTGGTTGAAAAGCTTAAGGACGCCAAGATATTCACCAAGATGGACATCCGCTGGGGTTTCAACAACATCCGTATCAAGGAAGGAGACGAGTGGAAGACGGCTTTCAGAACCAAGGAAGGACTGTTTGAGTACCTAGTAATGCCCTTTGGGGTAAAGAATGGCCCTGCGACCTTCCAGCGCTTCATGAACAAAATATTCCATGACATCATCGATGTCTATGTAGTGGTATACATGGACGATATCCTGATCTACTCCGATACGGAAGAGGAACACACTGCGCATGTCAAGGAAGTCCTCAGCCGACTCCGAAAGCACCACCTGTTCCTAAAACCCCACAAGTGTAAGTTTCACACTACCCACACCAGCTTTATTGGTATTGTCATTACCCCGGAAGGGATATCAATGCAAAAGGAAAAGGTGAAAGCAGTAGAAGACTGGAAGGAACCATCCACGGTCAAACAAATGCAGGCCTTCCTCGGCTTTGCCAACTTCTACTGGAGATTTGTAAAGGACTTTAGCAGGATCGCAAAACCACTGACAAATCTAACTAGGAAGGAAACGCCTTGGACCTGGGGACAGGAAGAGGCAGACGCCTTTAAGGCGATAAAAAGAGAGATATGTAAGGAACCGGTGCTGATCCACCCGGACCCAAAGAAACCTTACTACATGGAAACAGACGCATCCGGAGTAGCATTAGGGGCAGTGCTCAACCAGAAAGGGGAGGACAGTAGACTACACCCTATAGCCTTCCTCTCAGAAAGCTTTACCCCTCCACAAATGAACTACGATACCCACGATAAAGAACTGTTAGGCATTATATGAGGGCTCGAGCACTGGAGATTGTTCCTAGAAGGAACTGAGACCCTGGTAACAGTGTACACCAACCACCGAAACCTCCAATTCTGGAATAAAGCTCAAGTCTGGAATAGGAGGCACACCAGATGGCACACCATCTTAGCATCGTTTAACTTCACTATCGAATACAGACCAGGCAAAATGTTGAACAAGCCGGATGCTCTGTCCAGAAGACATGATCATAACGAAGAAGAACTACCCCTGCAAGTCATGATTTCAGAAGAGAAATTCATAGGGTTCAGAGCAGAGGTCACGGAGAACCTCCTGGACGAGATCCGAGAAGCCCAAGGAGAAGACAAATCACTGACGACCCTAATATCTAGTATGGAAGGGAAGGAATCCTTACTGCCGTCTGTTGAGAAGCAATTCGACAGGTATCAAATTGAGGAAGGGATCCTTCGGTACGACGGGTGAGTATACATTCCAGAGGATAAAGATATCCGTGAGTGGTTATTAAAACTATACCACGACCACCCTATTTCAGGGCACCAAGGTGAACAAAGGACCGCGGAACTGTTATCCGAGGGCTACTACTGGCCCGGAATGATTACTCAAGTAAAGGGATACGTCGGTTCATGCAGGGTCTGTGGGAGAGCTAAAGGTCACAAACACCTGAGCGAAACCAAACCACTACCGACCCCCGTAAAACCATGGAGAGACATCGCCTACGACTTCATTGTTAAGCTACCAATATCAAACGGATATGACAGCATCCTGACGGTGGTGGACCGGTACTCTAGACAGGCGCATTTCATCCCCTGCCTGGAGTCCACCAACACGGAAGAACTAGCAGACATCTTCATTAGAGAAGTATGGAAGCTGCATGGAACACCCGCAAGAACAGTATCTGATAGAGGGTCGACATTCAATAGCCAATTCCTAAGGGCACTATACCAAAAACTCCAGATCCAACCCCAGTTCTCCACCGCTTACCACCCCCAGACCGACGGGCTGGTGGAACGAACAAACCAGTGGGTGGAAGGCTTCTTAAGAACGTTCTGCAACTACAGGCGGAACAATTGGTCCAAGTGGTTACCCATAGCCGAATTTTGTCATAACCAGCACAAGAACTCCGTGATGGGCGTATCTGCTTTCGAAGCAGTATATGGAGAGAATCCTCAGTGGTTGGCTCCTCGGGAGGAGGATACCAAGGACAGATCCATACCAGCAGCGGAATCCATAACAAGGAAAATGAGGAAAGTCTGGGATGAAGTCTCAGCGGCCATGAACCTCCATAGAACCAAAGAATTACCCGGAAAGGAATTCGAAGTAGGGGACCGAGTATGGCTCCTGCTATCCAATATCACCACACAACGGCCGTCCAAGAAGCTGGACGACAAGAAGGGAGGACCCTTTGACATTATAGAGAAAATATCCTCCCACGCCTACCGGCTCAAGCTACCCAATACAATGCGGATACATAACGTCTTTCATGTCAGCCTGGTGACAAAGTACAAAGAAGACAAAACGTTCCACAGACAACAAACTTGGCCACCACCAATCAAGACAAAAGAAGGAGATGAAGAATGGCAGATTAGTCATATTGTCTCCTGGAAATGGAAGAAGGGGAGACTGTTCTATCAAATAAGATGGGAAGGGTATAGCCCGATTGAGGACATGGAAGAATGGGCCGAGAAATTCGCTGACATGAGTGACTTGCTGGAGGACTTGCGCAGCAGGGAGCCTGACGCACCAATGCCAGGACAGGAGGAGTCATCCAGAAATGACTTGACCAGCAAGACAAAGAGAACCAAACGACGTGGCAGACAGGTATAAGAGGACCTTGGAGGAACCCAGAAGACCCAAGTCAACCGGCCATCCACCCTGTCGTAACACACACACACACACAAACAATGCCCGCTAACCACTATCACATTCCAGCAATGCTATCGAGGGCAGTCCTCCAGGGCGCACCGGCCCCCCAAGGCCCACCGATCATCCTTCCCTGCCTCCTGCGGGAGGAACCAACCGTATACGACAACATAGAAGAAGCACATAGGTACGCCAGGAGACTAATACCCAGGGTAAAACTCGGATGGATCCCTAGGAAGGAACAAGACAAAAAGAACTGGGTGGCCGAGAAGGTATACCTGGACCCCAAAAAGGGAATACTCGAGTGGTGCCACTCAGGGGCACCAAGAACCCAATCCGCCCTGAGGCGCACGCCAATGTACTGTTATGACCCGCTAGTTCTCTGATCTAGTGGCTAACGGTGGCTCACTGTTCTGTTTACTGTCTGTGGTGTCTATGTATTTATTTCGTATTTTATTGGATTTGTTTACTATGTACTAGTCGGTCTCGGTGTGGTGGACAAGATAAGGCTAACTGGGGACTCCAGTCAGCCTTACTCCTACTTATATACTCGGCGACTGCGGTGAGTCATTCTCATCCGCAGTCCGCAGTAACAACAAGGTCACATGTAGCGTCGTTGGCCTATCAGGCGTCGCTGAGACGGTCACGTGTGTGTTCGTTAATTAGTAATATGTGAGTACTTCTCGCTTGTTTTGCGGCTCCAAATCTTATAAGAGCCGTGCTTAATCCTAGGGTCATGTGACTTCATGCTTAGTCACTCGCTGCTCGCTGCTGCATTACATGGGAGAGATATTGCAGCAGCGAGTTACGTAAGCGGCGGTAACCACTGTAAGTGCCAGGTCATGTGATCGGTAAAGTCAATCAAATGACTTCGGATAAAATACTACAATTACTTAATTGATTTCCTTAGTCAACTGGTGTTGTGCGCTAAGTTGTCAGGCGCTTAGTCATCATGCCCGCGGGTCATGACATCATTCCCCCCTTAGGGTCTCTTATGGGGGATTCCGTAAGAGGCGTTTCTAAGGACTACGTTCTATGTTTCTAAGGGAATACAAAAAAGGGGGTCGACCCCGCGTACACCCATTCTACGTTTTTGGCCACCCGGGCCTCTCCCTCCTCCCCTTCTATGTCCGACCAGCACTTGCTGATCGCTGCCTGACTGTTCCCTAGGATCACAGTCGGGCGTACCTTCATCGCCTTCACGTGCTTGTAACGCCCTGTGAAGTCGGCCTCGTACTGGCTCAGGGCTTTGAGTGAGTACTTACCGTTCGTGTGGACCATGTCGTCCAGGATCCATATGTCCGCATCCTCCGAGAGGGCAGACACATTCCACACGTTACACATCCGGCTGTGTGTGCCTTTTGACCGGGCGTAGGCCGTCTTCCCAGTCCCTGTTTCTCCTTCGATTACCAGGATGCGGTGACGCATCCCGGGTGCCTTCGGGGGTACCTCCCGCTCGAACCAGGTGTCCACTTGTTCGATGTGCCCGGCGGGTTCCGGTCATTTGAGCTCGACAGGGATGGTGGACAGGAGGCCTGCGTCGGTCTTGTACCCATGTTCCGTGTATGCCCAGACCAAGTTCCAGGCAGTCGTCATCTGGAGGGGACGGAGTCATTTGAATTGCTGGTAGTATTCCTCCTTCGTCTTGGCGGAGACGATCTCCTCTCCGTCTTCCAGGTCTGCCTGGGTATTTGGGTGAGTGATCAAGGGACGGTGGTTGGTCGGTATCAGGCGTACCTGCATCCAGGACCTCTTACCGCCCTTGCCTTTTACCAGTATCCCCTGGAGGGCCTCTTCCGTTAACTCCCTGGCCATGAGGTCCTCGACCTCCTCCCCATTTGCTCCGACATCCTTCCACAGATAGTGGAAGGCTGTAAGGGCCGGACAGCCACCTGGCCCTTCTCGCAGCTCCTTTGGCGCGATGTTCAGGTGGGACCCCTCGAAGTCCCAGAAGTGGGGGTTGGCGGTGTTCCACCCCCCTCTCCGATCGATGCTGACCGTTAGTGTGTGGATGTGGAGTGGGCGTTCCGGGTCGTAGTTCGCCTCTTCCGGGTTGTGCCGTTTGACCACAGCCAGGGTCCGCCAGTGGTTTGGTCGGTTCCTGCAGAAATGTTCAAAGCGGCTTACCAAGCCACTTGGGTCCTCCTCCCTTAAGGTACTCCACGTGAGGAGAACCGCTCGGCCCTGTACCCGGAAGCGGGAGGACGTTTCCGGACCTTGCTCGTCGAGTGTTGGCGAGGCGGACCCTCGAGCAGTCGGCGTATGCCGCCCAGAACTTGGTTCTGGGCGTGGGGTTGCTTCCCAACGCATGGGCGATGGCGAGGCCGACCTCAGTGGTGCGGACTCGTTTGCCCTTGTCCATGGCTCCACGCTGGGCCCAGCGCTGGCAGAGCTCAAGGTCGTCTGGGAGTGTTGCATTTTGAGTGGAGGGAGAGGGGTGCATGCGAGTGGTGTGAGGTGGGTGAGTCGTTGGTCCCTTCTAAATAGGTCCTTTCCTGGTTTGTTTATAGGTCACGTGATATTGTTACTAGTCACGTGATGACGCATCTCCGAGGGGTGCCCTCCCTTCGCTTGTCGTGTCGCCCTAATCCTCGCTCCACTCGGGGGCTCCACTCGTCAACTCCGGTCGGTGCCCCCTCTCCGACCCCTCCGGTATTACGAGATAGTGAGAGTCATGTGACTTTAGGGGATCATGTGACTACTCTTGTTCCAATCACCTGACCTGTGAGGAGTCACGTGATGTTATTGTGTTTGTACTCGTGTGCCGTCCCTGTTTCTTTTGGGTACTTATACTCGGCTAGTGGGGTTTTTCTCTTTCTTGTCTCACCACTCCCTCATTATGTGCGTTATCACCCTTAACTACAATCCTCTTGACTGCACTTGCTGGGCTTTGCCCGGGGATGAGTACTGTGCCTACTGTTGTGCAGTTTGTGATGCAGCCCTCGATGATTACGAGGGCAAGGTCAGCGAGTGGGCCGTGTTTTCTTTCACCCATAAACCGGTCTGTTTCCTGGTTTCTTTGTTTTGCTGACTTGCTTGGTAGAGCTGGATAGCGTGGCGATGGAGCTGGAGGAGGCTGCACATCAGGCAGCCCTTGCTGAATTCTTTGAGGAGGGGCGGGCCCCTACACCTCCTCCGGATGCCCCTGTGTATGGGTTGCTGAACTTCCTTGGGGATCTCGGGGATGAGGCCCCGTGGTTGCGGAAGCGGGAAAGTAAGGGGTCTGTAAAGGGTAAGGGCAAGGGTGTTCGCCCTAAGCCCTACGATCGGGTCCCTAAGGCGCAGGGTTCCTTGGGTTTCTCAAAATGTAATAAGAAGTAGAGTGGGGGCAATCCTTATTTCATTTGTCCAGTTCAGTCATTGAGAGAAACACATGTGGTTTGGTGTGATTTGGGACCCTAGTTTGGTCCTTGCTCCGTTGCCTCCAAGGGGGGCATGTCTAAGAACTCTGTCAGGGCCTGCTCGATGCGGTTCTTGAGATCTTCCTCCTTGTCCCATTCCTCCCAATTGACAGTGTCGGTGTTGGGCTCTGCTTCGTTTGTTGGGGGCTGCCCTTCCAGGGATAGGGACAACATGCTCCGCTCGATGGATCCATCGTCCGACTTACCTTTGCGGAGGTCGAGCCAGGATTGGAAGTCTTGTAAAGTGGCCCCTTTGTTGGCCACCATCTCATACATTTCTTCGTCTGTCACCATCTCCAGCCGCCCCCAGTAACAACTGGGCGGCATTGAGCAGAATTTTAGGGTCTCCTCATAGACCCTATTCTGAACCTCCTCTTCGGCCTCCCAATCCAACACCCTCCTTGCTGGCTGCTTTGGGAGGCCCTGGTCCCTCCTCTGCTTCTTGACCGCCTTAATGACAGCATCCACATTCGAACCCACCAGGTCGTCCATTATGTACATTGGGGTACACCTCAGGGTGGCTTGGGTCTTTGGTGCTCCAGAGTGACACCATTTGAGCAGACCCTTTTTCGGGTCCAGATATACCTTGTCGGCTACCCAGTTTTCCTGGGCGCGCTCCTTCCTGGGGATCCACCTGAGTTTTACCCCAGGCATTAGTCTACTGGCGTACCTGCGGGCCTGTTCTATATTGTCGTATACTGTGGGTTCCTCCCGCAGGAGGCGGGAGAGGGTGATCAGTGTTCCTTGGAGGACCGGCACACCCTGCATGGTGGCCCTTGATAGCATGGTCGGGATGTGGTAGCGGTTTGCGGGCATTGTTTGTGTGTGTGTGTGTATTGCGGTAGGAGTTGGTAGCTGGTCGACTTGGATTTTGTAGGTTGTTCCAAAGTCCTTTTATACCCTTTGCCACGCCGTTTGGTCCTCTTTGCTTTGCTAGTCAAGTCACCTCTGGGTGACTCCCCCTGTCCTGGCATTGGTGCGTCGGGTTCCCGGCTGCGCAAGTCCTCCAGCAAGTCATTCATGGCAGCAAATTTCTCGGCCCGCTCCTCCGTGTCCTCAATTGGGCTGTATCCCTCCCATCTTATTCAGTAGAATAGCTTTCCTTTTCTCCATTTCCAAGAGACGATATGACTAATCTGCCATTCTTCCTCTCCTTCTTTTGTTTTGATTGGTGGTGGCTGAATTTGCTGCTTGTGGAAGGTCTTGTCTTCTTTGAATTTTGTCAACAGGCTGATGTGAAAAACCTTGTGTACCCGCATTGTGTCAGGTAGTTTGAGTCGGTAGGCGTGGGAGGATATCTTCTCTATGATATCAAAAGGGCCTCCCTTCCTATCATCCAACTTCTTGGACGGCCATTGTGTGGTGATGTTGGATCGTAGGAGCCACACCCGGTCTCCCACTTCAAACTCCTTTCCGGGTGATTCCTTTGCTTTATGGAGGTTCAAGGCTGCCGAGGCTTCGTCCCAGACCTTCCTCATCTTCTTGGTTATGGCCTCCGCGGCCGGTACTGATCTGTCTCTGGTTTCTTCCTCGCGGGGGGCCAACCACTGAGGGTTCTCCCCATATACCGCCTCGAAGGCAGATATACCCGTTGCGGAGTTCTTGTGTTGGTTATGACAGAATTCAGCTATGGGCAGCCATTTAGACCAGTCGTTCTGTCAGAAGTTACAGAACGTTCTCAGGAAACCTTCCACCCATTGGTTAGTTCATTCGGCTAGCCTGTCAGTTTGAGGGTGGTAGGTGGTGGAGAACTGGGGCTGAATCTGTAGTTTTTGGTATAGCGCCCTTAGGAACTGACTATTGAACGTCGGACCCCAGTCAGACACTGTTCTTGCGGGCGTTCCGTGTAGCTTCCATACTTCCCTGATAAATATTTCTGCCAGTTCTTCGGCGTTCGTGGATTCCAGGCAAGGGATGAAATGCGCTTGTTTGGAGTATCGGTCCACCACCGTCAGGATACTGTCGTAGCCATTTGATGCTGGTAGTTTGACAATGAAATTGTAAGTGATGTCTCTCCACGGCTTCGCAGGGTTTGGCAGTGGTTTGGTTTCGCTTGGTTGCTTGTGGCCCTTGGCTCTTCTGCAAACACTGCAGGATCCTACATATCCTTTTACTTGCGTAATCATTCCAGGCCAATAGTAGCCTTCGGATAGGAGCTCTGCAGTCCTTTGTTCTCCCTGGTGTCCCGCAATGGGGTGGTCGTGGTATAGTTTTATCAGTCGTTCGCGGATGTCCTTGTCCTCAGGGACATAGACTCGTTCGTCGTAGCGAAGGATCCTTTCCTCAATCCAGTATCTGTCAAACTGTTTCCTTACGGATGGTGGTAGGGATTCCTTCCCTTCTGTACTAGAAATGAGGGTTGTTAGGGATTCATCTTCTCCCTGGGCCTCTCGGATTTCGTCCAAGAGATTCTCCGTAACTTCTGCTCTGAACCCTATGAACTTCTCTTCTGAGATCATAACTTGTGGGGGTGTTTCCTCATCATTGTGGTCGTGCCTTCTGGATAATGCATCCGGTTTGTTTGACATCTTACCCGGTCTGTACTCGATAGTGAAATTGAATGATGCTAGGATGGTGTGCCATCTGGCATGTCTTCTATTCCAGACTTGGGCCTTGTTCCAGAACTGGAGATTCCGGTGGTCGGTGTAGACCGTTACTGGGGTTTAAGTTCCTTCTAAGAATAACCTCCAATGCTCGAGCCCCCTAATAATAGCCAATAGTTCCTTGTCGTGTGTGTCGTAGTTTAGTTGTGGAGGTGTGAAGCTTTCTGAAAGAAAAGCTATGGGGTGCAATCTACCGTCGTCTCCCTTCTGGTTGAGTACCGCCCCTAGGGCCACTCCGGACACATCGGTTTCCATGTAATAAGGCTTCTTCGGGTCTGGGTGGATTAGCACTGGTTCCTTGCATATTTCCCTTTTGATTGCTGCGAAGGCGTTCGCTTCCTCTTGTCCCCAGACCCAAGGTGTCTCTTTCCTAGTCAGATTTGTTAGTGGTTTAGCAATCTTGCTGAAGTCCTTTACAAATCTTCGGTAAAAGTTGGCGAACCCCAAGAAAGCCTGCATTTGCTTTACTGTGGAGGGTTCTTTCCATTCTTCTACTGCTTTTACCTTTTCCTTTTCCATGGAAATCCCTTCCGGGGTAATGACAATACCTATGAAGCTGGTGTGGGTGGTATAAAACCTACACTTGTGGGGCTTCAGGAACAAGTGGTGTTTTCGGAGTCGGTTAAGGACTTCCTTAACGTGTCTGGTATGTTCCTCTTCCGTATCAGAGTAAATCAAGATATCGTCCATGTATACTACTACGTAGATGTCAATGATGTCGTGGAATATTTCATTCATGAAGCGCTGGAAGGTCGCAGGCCTGTTCTTTACCCCGAAAGGCATTACTAGGTACTCAAACAGCCCTTCCTTGGTTCTGAAAGCCGTCTTCCACTCGTCTCCTTTCTTGATGCGGATGTTGTTGAAACCCCAGCAAATGTCCATTTTGGTGAATATCTTGGCGTCCTTAAGCTTCTCGACCAAATCGGCTTGTATTGGCATTGGGAACTGGTCCGGTTTGGTGATTGCGTTTAATTTCCGGTAGTCCACCACCAGCCTAAGCCCCCCATCCGCCTTGTTTACGTAGAAGCAGGGGGATGCGATGGGTGATGTACTTGGTCTGATCTTTCCATCCTTTAGTTCCTTGTCTAGGTATTCTTTGAGAGCACGTGATTCTGCTGGGGACATCGGGTATGTCTTTGCTGGTTTGGGGAGTTCAGCCCCTTCAAGGAAGTTAATTGCGCAATTGTATACCCGATGCTCTGGCATTTTGCTGAAACCTTCCTCCTGGAAGAGGTCCTTGTACTCTGAGAACTCCTCCGGGATGTCTGGCTCCGTCATTGCTTCCACTGCCATTTTTCCCATGAATTCGTCTTGATACGTAATAGAGAGGTTCTTCCATTCGATGATGGGGTTTCCTTCTTCAAGCCAATCTTTTCCTAGGATGATTTCCACTCCTCCTAGGGGCATCACGTAGCAGGTACACTGCCATTTCTTTCCTTCTATTTCGACCTCTAGGGTTGCCTTTTGGGAGATCCTTTCTTCAATCTCTTTTCCGTCAATTGCAATAACTGCCCTACTGTGTTTCAGTAGCATTGTCTCTATTTGGTTCTCCTTGACGTATCTTGTGTCGACGAAGTTCCTTGAGGATCCAGAGTCGATAAGGATTTTGGCGGGTTCCATGATTCCCTCCACCGACACATAGATGATAGACTCTCCGTTTGAATTCTTGAGGTAGAATACATGTGTCGGGTCGGTGTCTTCAGGGGTGTCAGACATGGTGCCGGTGTCCCCCTTTAGTTTTCCGACTCGGGTTCTGGTCCCTCCTCCTCCACGACTCCTTTTCCTGCTTTTCCATATGTTTTTCCCGTTGTACTGTTGGTCCAGCTCCCGCGGCAGTCCTTTATCACATGTCCCGGTTTGGCGCATTTCAGGCACAGGCCTGCCACCCGTCGCCGTTGCTTTTCCGCATCAGAAACCTTTTCGAAGGAGTTTCCCTTTTGAGTTGACGAGCGCTCAGCTTTCCCTGTTATTGTGGTTGGCGCGGTCACCTTTGATGTAACGGTTGACCCTGCCTTACCCACTAGGCACTTGGTAGCGAACAGAATGTCGTCTGTTCGGCAGGCAATGGCTATCCATTCCTCAAGAGAGGAGTCTTTGAGTGCGCCATACAGTTCCAATTTGAGTAGTTCTTGGCGTACATCGGGCTTGAGTCCTCCCTTGAACTTATCAATTAGGGCTTCGCGGTTCCATTCTACTTCCTGGGCAAGGTTCCTGAAGTGAGTGGCGTAAGCTTGCACACTCTTTTCTTGCGTGAGTTTCCCTAGATCGCGGATGGCCTTCTCCTTCTTAACCGGGTCTCCGAAGTTTAAGAGGAAGGCCTTTTTGAACGATTCCCAATTTCGCAGGTACTCGTGGTCTTCTTTGGCCTGGAACACTTTGATAAGCGATTGTGACCAGTCACCTCCGGCTCCAGAGCCCAGGTTCAGTAGTGTGTGGTTCATCTTACGCCGGTCTCCGAAGGTTCCCTCTTCGTAATCATCGAAGTAGAGCTCCATCTTGGTGATAAAGGTTTCTGCTTCCTTTCCTTTCTTGCCGTTGTACGGTTCTGGTTTCTTGGTACGTGCTTCCTTCGGGATTGCCATTCCTGTTGCCGTGGTCTGATTCATAGTCATGTCTTTGGCCCCCGCCTTCTTCCTTTCTGGTTTCCTGCCTCGGTTCCCTTCATCGTCGCTGCCTTCGGGGTCCTCGTCTCCCGGGTCTCCTCCTGGGTCTGCTGTAGACTCCCTTACAAAGGGAGTCCTCCCCAGAGGGTCGCTTCTGAAGATGGTTTCCCCGATGGAGACTTCGGGTGCTGGTGCCCTGTCCCTTCGTGGGGTCGCGCTTCTTTGGTTTCCCTTGGTGGCAAGTTCGTCCATGCCGTTCGCTAGGTCTGTAGTCCGCTGTTCCATGGCAGTAGTGATTTCCCCTGTGTCTTTGATTGCCTGATCCAAATCGGTAAGCCGCCTATCAATGGTCACCATTGCGGTCCCCATATTGGCTAGGCTTTGACTCTGTGCGGACAAAGCTTTGTTTATTTCCTTAATGGTTTCCCCCATGGCTTCGACCGTGGCTTCGGTCGTGGCTTGGTGCTTCTTGGCCTCCATACCTATGTGGTATGTGTTGTTCTGAGCCCCGACCGCGGAGTTTTGGGCTTCCTGCAGGGTTTGTTGCATCCCAGTGACGACTCCTTCGAGTCGCAGTAGGTGGGGCGCTGTCTTCCCAATTTCGGTGAGGGTGGTTTTCTGGAGGGTTAGAAGACTTTCCCTAAACGCTTCCGCAATTAATTGGATTGGGTTAGGAGGTCGTGGTTGTACTAATCTTATTCCACTCCCAGTCCTGAGGGCTTCTGTTGCCGGGGTTGGTAGTCTGGTATTTATCCTTTTGGCCTGATCTACTATGGTGCGGGTTAGGTCATCAACCTCCTGGATAGAGATCTCTGCGGCGGTGGCTTCACTCGCCACCAGTGGCGGTGGTGGCTGGTTAAGGATGATGGAGCTATGGCACTGGGGAATCGGTTGTGCTAGCGGTGCTTCCGGCATGGTGCCTGGCATGTCGAGATGGGTGGCGTCGAGGTCTGTTAAGTCCGCCTCTGGTGGTGGGACTTCCGGTGGTGGGGTTTCGTGCTGAGAGGCTTGTGACGCCGCTCGGCTTGCTAAGTGGGTCGAGTAGCGCACTCCTGTTTGTTGCTGTGACATAGTTTTCCATGTGTCTATGGATCACAGAACCTGTTTCGCTTTTCTTCTGTTTTCTGTGGTGAGCCACAAGTTAGGTGAAGTTAGCCTTATAATGTTATGACCCGCTAGTTCTCTGATCTAGTGGCTAACAGTAGCTCACTGTTCTGTTTACTGTCTGTGGTGTCTATGTATTTATTTCGTATTTTATTGGATTTGTTTACTATGTACTAGTCGGTCTCGGTGTGGTGGACAAGATAAGGCTAACTGGGGACTCCAGTCAGCCTTACTCCTACTTATATACTCGGTGACTGCGGTGAGTCATTCTCATCCGCAGTCTGCAGTAACAACAAGGTCACATGTGTGTTCGTTAATTAGTAATATGTGAGTACTTCTCGCTTGTTTTGCGGCTCCGAATCTTATAAGAACCGCGCTTAATCCTAGGGTCATGTGACTTCATGCTTAGTCACTTGCTGCTCGCTGCTGCATTACATGGGAGAGATATTGCAGCAGCAAGTTACGTAAGCAGTGGTAACCACCATAAGCGCCAGGTCATGTGATTGGTAAAGTCAATCAAATGACTTTGGATAAAATACTACAATTACTTAATTAATTTCCTTAGTCAACTGGTGTTGTGTGCTAAGTTGTCAGGTGCTTAGTGATCATGCCCGCGGGTCATGACATGTACATGATCGACAACCTGGTAGGTTCCAACGTAGATGCAGTCGCCAGGGTAGCCAAGCAGAGAAGGCGTATACAGGGCACCCCGCAGGGAAGGGAGAAGGTGGTGTTGGACTGGGAGGCTGAAGAGGAGGTTTGGAATAGGGTCCACAAGGAGACCCTAAAATTCTGCTCAATGCCGCCCAGCTACTTCTGGGGGTGGCTGGAAACGGTGACGGACAAGGAAATGTACGAGATGGCGGCCAACAAGGGGGCCACTTTACAGGACTTCCAATCCTGGCTCGAACTCCGCAAAGGTAAGTCGGACGACGGGTCCATCGAGCGGAGCATGTTGTCACTGTCCCTGGAGGGGCAACCCCCAACAAACGAAGCGGAGCCCAACACCGACACCGTCAACTGGGAGGAGTGGGACAAGGAGGAAGACCTCAAGGCCCATATCGAGCAAGCCCTGACAGAGTTCCTGGACATGCCCCCCTTGGAGGCAACGGAACAAGGGCCAAACTAAGGTTTTAGACTACACATGTGTCTCAAGTTTGAACTGAGTAAACACAATAAGAATGTTTTGGATTCTACTTCTTATTACATTTTGAGAAACCCAAAGACCCCTGCGCCTTATGAACCCGATCATAGGGCTTGGGCCGAGAACCCTTACCCTTACCCTTCACAACCCCCCTGCTCTCCCGCTTCTGCAACCACGGGGCCTTGGGGGGAGGAGTAGGCACACGCCCTTCCTCAAAGAACTCGGCAAGGGCCGCCGCACTGGCGGCCTCCTCAAGCTCCATGGCCAAACTATCGGCCTCTGCAAACAACAAAGTCAGCAGACAGAAGAGAGGTAAAACAACAGACTTGCTTGTTAGGGTGAACGTCACCCAATCCCCAACCTTCCCCTCCATCAGGAAAACCAGGATATGCTACTGTAGCCTGGTTTGGGCAATATTAGCTACATAGCCTTATGTAGCAGTACATAGCACTACATATTTTCCCTCATTTTTTCCTGTCAGAGTCCCAGTGAAACTGTTTTATGTATTCAGGTATCAACTATGTACTGTTACATACTACCACGTGAAAACTAGGATACTACATAGCTGGTCCATACTCAGTGATGATCGACCTGGATCAAAAAGCGTCGCATGTTGGAAATTGTTTTGGCTATTTCTCCGTCATTTCAAATCCAATTACAGTTCTGATTGCAGAAATGGTAATGTGGCAGTGCCAGCTACCTGCCTACCAAATTTGGGAAATTCGAAATTCAGGGTCCTGACATCATCAATTCAGTTCAATATGCAATATTGTCTAACTTTTGATCCAGCCATGCATTTTTTTGTCCCATCTGACCAAAGCCCCTAAATGCTAGAAAATACCCCTGGGTGAACACTGGGCACACTGGCACACTGGGGGTGGGAAGTGTACCAGTGGACTTGTGCAGGCAACACGGGCAGCCAAGGCAGAGTCAGGTGACCAGTGGCTGCTTACACACACAGGAGGACATGTCATCAAGGTCAAACAGCCA
>WSTG01000399.1:0-19008 GCA_019616325.1 Ceratobasidium sp. 394
CCTCCATTTCAACATCAGATTCAGTTAACATTTCGATAATAATAGTACAAGGCGTTTACTTGAACTGCCATCCCGAACCATAGAGTCAGCCACAAGCGCAAAAGACACCGAATGAGCAATACGTACGTTCTTGCCATCGGCCCACTTCTTTCCATCGACCTCCAAATCCCAAGCGAGTGCACCCTCGAAGAACGCCTTGTCGTCGGCATTGTCGAGGTCGATCTTCTTGTACTCGTACGACTCCCAGTCGGGGGCAACATCGACGACGGGCTATGATGCGTGCGTTTTAAATGCATGAAAATGTTTCGATGTAGCTAGAGGCATACCTTGTAGTCCAAGCCGCGGAGGATGAGGGCCCCCGCAATGCGCGAGTTGTTGGCCTCGCCCAAGACACCGACCGAGCCGAAGAGGTATTTCCTGGAAGCCTCGAGACGGTCTGTTGGGAGCGTTGTACCTTTAGTACTTGGGTATCGGTCTAAATAAACGCGAAACTCACTAAAGAAGCCTCCGATCTGGTTGGAGGACATGAACACCTGGGTCAGCTCCTCGTTGTACTTGAAGTCAACACGCCAGATCGAGAATCCAGCAGGGTCGAATCTAAATACAAGATTCTTTTCAGTGCCTCGTCACCCAACCCATCGCCAGAAAACTCACTTCTCGTAGAACCACTTGAGCGAACCAGCGTCGCCACGGGTGTCCATGTTCGAATACGCTCGCTTCCAGTCCTCGAGGTTAAAGTCGCTCTTTGGCAAGTCATCGAGCGGGTTTTTTGCCTTGGGCTCGGCGGGGACAAGAGGCTCATCATCATCGTCGTCCTTCTCGACGGGCTTCTTCTCTTTTGGCGGTTTGGGAGCAGCAGCAGCCGCAGGAGGAGCAGGGGCCTTTTCCTTCTTGGGCGCGACATACTGGAGCGGAGTCTCGGCGTACTTGGTCTCGCCAAAGATGGGTTTAATAGGAGGCTGATTGACGACAGTCTCGTAGAGACGAACAACGGCCGGATATTGTGCCCGCGCCTTGGGGTCCAAGAGGTACTCGAGCGGGCCCTTGAGATCGGCAGCAAAGGTGATGTCTGCGAGCGAGAGGCGGTTGGTAGGGAGAAGGAAGGTGTTGTGGGTGAGATGTGTGTTGAGGATCTCGAGTGAAGCAAAGATCCTCTCGCGGAAAAGGGTGTCGATGGGCTTGAAGTATGGCAAGGCATTGCCGGTCAAGAGAGCACGCAGTTGCTGGGACCAACGAGCGACCTCGTGGTCGCAGAACGAAACCCACTGATCGACTAGCGCAGCGTCGGTGGGGGAAGTTCCGAGCAAGCCAGAATTGGGAGCGAGGGAAGCGACTGCGAAATTCTAATGTATAAGCTAGTGAGCCACAAGAGTAAATCAAGCGTGGCGCACTGTAACGAGCGATTGCGCTTCCCTCGAACAAGCAGAAACCGTCCTTGGTCTCCAGAGCAGGGATCTTGCCCGAAGCAAACTTGGCTTTAAACTCGGGAGTCCGGTTAGTCTCGTAATGGACGTATCCAGTGGGCTCGTCAAGCTTAAGCCCGGCGACGGCCGCCGTGGCGCGAATCTGCGACCCATCAGCGTTGGGTCCAAAGCATCAGCATCGTACTTACGCGCTTGGAATGAGGCTGGGCGTCGATGGTGTACAGAGTTCCGATAGCGGACATGGTGGTGGTGGTGTTGTGGAGGAATGTGCGGTCCAGGGTTACTTTAAAAATTAATTCCAATTTGATCAGATTGGATCGACGATGATCCTGAAAGAAGTAATACACATGTGCAAACTAATCCCCCCCTGCGCTTAACCATCACCCTCTTGTCTTACCTGATAAATCCCATATATCTTGTCGCGATGCAGAGTGCCAAGTCTCAGTACTATCTTAACCAGTGTATCCAGGCGGCGGAGAAGAGTACGATGAACTTTACGCTGGGTGCCATCCTGGTAAAAGGCGGAAAGGTCATTGCTCACGGGTATAACCACCAGAGGCAAGTCTTGTTTTTCTTTTGGCTGCAATTAAATAAATAAAAATACTCCTTGCACGTAGAACGAATTACGACGGCAGTTGTAAGCAGCCGGGTCGAAAGCCCGTCTCTAGTGAGTCATCCTGCCACCCGAGACCAACACCCTCAAATTATGAACAATGCCGTAGTGCACGCAGAGATGCACGCAATCACAATGGCAACTGGCTTGACTCCCAACTTCAAGTCACAGTTTTCACCGGGCTCCTTCCAACTCGAAGGTCAACAACCAAAAGAACGTGAACGCGAGAGTAAGCCTACCCCGCTTTCAACACTGACTCGAAACTGAACATAAACTAGGACAAAAACAAGATGGACGACAACAACAAGCGGATATCCAACTCTTTTTCTGAGCTATCCGCCTGTGCACACACCGTTCTCCGCGATTCTCGTACAAACGGCGCAGATATCTACGTAGCTCGCGTTAGGTTCTCTCCACCGCTTCTTCCATCGGGCTCCGAAACCAATGCGACGCCAGTGGGCTCCGCCCGACCCTGCGCCCGATGTCTCGTCTGGTGTCGCTGGGCTGGTATTCGGCGAGTCTTTTACTGGGCATCTGCATCTGACACTGCCTCGGCCACGGACACAGACGGCGTTGGTCGATTTATCAGCATCAAGCCCGCCCAGGTTTTATGTTGCGATAGCTCTGCAGAGTATATTACACAGGCGGATCGGAGAATAGCGGAGGGAACTGTTCGTTGTTTTCGTTTTTGGCCCTTTCGTCGCGGTTGAGCTAACTCCTTCATACAGTTTGAAAATTCCTGAGGGGTTTTACTAGATTGCTTTAGGCCGGTCTCTAGTTCGTTGTAGATTAGCAAAGTTTTGTACCATATTGTCTCTGTGTATGAATCGTTTACAACCCACATGCAAATTATTCAAGCGATAGAGTGCACCATACGTTGATTGCGACCCCGGTATGTATCATAGTTACATATAATTCTCATAGAGAGCAGGAAAACTAGCGAAACATGCATAATGACAGCCAACAAAGCGAAAAACCAGCATGTACAACCCACAATCCAAAAAAGTCCTGTGTTATGTACCCCAGACCAGGAACCACGAGCTCACAGCCTCTTCAGGGCCTTTTTCTTCTTCTCAACGCCACCTGTCGCAGCCCGCTTCGTCTTTGTCGCAGGCGCCACACCATCCTTTTTCGCACCTTCTGTACCAGCGGCCGCAGCGATATCAGGACCATTGCCGTTTTCCGTGCCTGCTGCGCTCTTGCCTGGGACGGTTGTAGAGGGGTGAGGAGCGGCGTTGTTGGCAGAGGATGGTTGGAGTGGCGCTTGTGTGGATTGAGATGTTGGCGCGGCCGAGTCTAATTTAGACTTCAGTGTCGTAGCTGGCGAAATAGTAGCTTGGGTAGAGGGTGCCGTAGGTTGGACAGCGGTGGAGTTCGAGGTTGGAGCCGCTTTCGAAGTCGAAGACGCGGGAGTATTGAACTCCGCCGGAGGAACCTACATCGATCCCGCCAAGTTCAGCTACAACCCACACCGGCATGCTCGAATCTTTCTCACCTTTGGAGTCGCATGCACCGAAGTCCACATCCTCGCACGTCCACAAAACTCTTCCCAGTCCTCCAGCAAGAGCTTGCCGCTCTCCTCGTCCAGTGCACTCTCGGCATTCGGGTAGATCAACAAGCACTTGATGGTCACCAGGATGTGACCGAGCCCGTATGTGGGCTTCCAATCCTTCTTGAGCGTGTTGACGCAGATCTCTCCAGAACGAGATACGTTTGGGTGGAAGATCTTGGTGAGCATTGTCGCGCGCGGTGGGGCGGCAGGAAAATCGTCGCCAAAAGTGAACCGAACGTGGAAATAACCACCCGCGTAGGGTGTTCCCTCTAGAGATAGAGCAGTCAGCATGATCGGCCGAGTGGGAACCATGGGGAGACATACCAGGACCAGCGATGATACCCGTCACATCTAGCATGTTTTCTTCATTGGTGACCACCCTGATCCCCTCAGGAGGTTCACTTCGGAGTTGGCTAATCTCCTTGACTATTTTTCGGAAAGCCGCCGGGTTCACCTGTATCAGCAAATTACCATACAATCAGTCGACGGACGGGTCCCGATGCAAGGAAAACACTGACCATTTTAAGTCGTCGTCAAGTTACTATATACGTTGAGGTTTGATCTAAGAATGGGTGGCGTGCAGGGCAAGAGATGTGGTGGTTAAACGAAGGTCGCTGACCAAGTTGGATTCAAGCTTCACGCTCCAAACGTCACGTGGGGGTGTCATGTGACTGATGGATCGCGCGTCAATAAATCAACGCAAATATGGTGGTCGGAACCGGAGCGATTGATGATTGGACGATCATGGGCTAGACATGCCAAATCGCCATATGTGCCAGGCAGCTTCTAAACAACTCGAGATGGACAGGCACAAGCCCCAAAAATGTCAAATTGAGGTTATACATGTCGCACGTGGTTGGATTACCAAAAATAGTGAGACGTGATACTAACAGAATCTATTTTGTTGCGAGTACAGCACGAAGGTGGGTTGTGTATCACGAGGTAAGATATGTTTCCTACATATTCCTCTCATCATCGCAAGCGGCAACAAGAAGCAAGGAAATGGGAGGGCGTGCTAGCAGTGGCCCACTATAAGCATAGTAGGGGCAATGTCGGTATAACTTAGGGGCAGCCCGCTCCGAGGCGACTCTATCTGTTCTCGTAGACAAGAAATTCAAATTACGCGTACATATTCCACAATATTTCAGCTTAAATGCACCACTTCGACTGCGGAGAACCCAGATTTACCATCAGCTGAGCTGGCACTCATTGCGCTTATACAATCATCCGTACCACGGGAACACAACGTATCGCGAGAGGGTATTTAGAACCAGCCATGCGGCACGGTAGCGTTCCCGGTTGTGATCATATGTGCAGGGTATTAGTCCAAAACTAGCTCGTGTTGGGTTAGCGGTATCTGCCGATCTATTTCGAGTGCATATCCCCCCAAGTTCACCCGTTTCCTATACCCATTTAGCGGTGCGAGAAGTGGTCCCGCGTAGTCGACAAGATCAAACATCTTAGCCGCCGATCGTCTACCCCACTACATAATATAAACACGCCGCGATCCTTATCCATCCCCCGCTGTCCTCTTATCCAGTCTTCGCTCAAATACAAATGTTAAACACTCGCCTTGCGCTCACTATGGTCACTTTGGCCGTTTCCACTCTTGCAGCCGTTATCACCCCTAGAGCGGATCCGGACTCAAATCAGGGGCAGCCGATCAGTGTAGGTGTGAGTGCAGACGGTACCATACCCCCTAAACGACTTGGCTGAGCTCAACTACTTGAACGTTGGATAGCTTGCTGCCAATCGCTCCCAAATTGCAGCGTCCGTTTTTGGAACAACCACCGACAACGTCAACTTTCTTACTATACCCACCACCCTTTGCATCGTCCCGATGTATACGGATGAGGCTGGCATAGGCAAAGAACGTAAACCGCTGACTGTTCAGCAAGCGCTCGAACTTTGTCCAAGAGCCCAACGTATTGTGGTAAGGTAATTTCAAACCATCAGTGGACAACAACACTAATGAGCTTGCATATGAAGGTGTCCGCAACTTGAACAAGACTCCGCGCAGATTTGTGATTATTCAATAATGTAAAGTGTGAAGCTTGCCGTTGGTTTAATCCAAATTGAAGTTAGCGACGCATATATGCTCTAAACGCGGAGACAAAGTTCAGCTTGGCAGCCATTTTGAAGCCACCAATTTCTCAAAAACGTACCTTTTATTTCCCCAATAAGTCGTATTTATTTTGCTTTACTCCCCATTTACGTCCTCTGCATGACACCAGGAAACCGATCTGTCATTAGCCAGCGCTTAAATGCCGGCCGGTCGCTTCCCTGATGCTGTCGAGAAGTGGGGCACCTATTGTTCCATATTCGTCCACCGCCTTTGTGTCCCGCTCCCACAGGTCGAACCCGACCCACCACTGTCGCCACCTCGACGACGCAAGGTACGACGCCCACTCAGCACCCTCCGCGTCCACCACTCAAAAAACAGCGACCTCGAGCGACTCGGTTTGCGTCTAGATCGCACGACGGTGCCGCGTCAGTATATCATCGCCCATTCCTCATTCGACCATCACGATCAGCTGTGGCCACGTTTTTTCAATTGACTATACCTCGTCGAGTAACTTCATCGTGTCCGATCCCGGCCAACATAACCACAAAGGACGTGCTATTATCGCATTTACCTATATAATGCGTCCTTGAGCCACTCATGCTCTCCAGTATCGACTGCTCTCTCGAGTCTTGCCTACCTCTGCGGGTTATCCATCTACTCCACTCGTATTAACGCACTATCCCATGGATTCCGCTGCTACCTACACCTACACTCCCGAGCTCGAGCAGCCCGTGGACCAGGACCAGTCGAGCGGTGGAGGCTACTACTGCGTCATCGCGTAAACCTGAGCTCGTTCAGGTCGCATTCTGATGGCTCGGTACACCTTTGCAGCTCCCATCGAGTACATTTCGTTCTTCACACAAGTTATTCGTTCATGACACACCCTATTTTATTATATGCATGATCTGTACGATACCATATGCTGTTGTACTATCAGTTGGGACAGCTGGGAATATATGCTTCATCCCGAACTTGAAATGTCCTAAATTGCCCCGGGACTTACTACAACACCGGCTCCAACCACTGTATATGCGCGCAATACCACAACTGGCTGCCTACTACTGGCTTTGTAAAGGACTTGGTTTAGGGCAGTATCAAGAACTGAAAAGCCGATTGCTTGCGTCAAGTGCTCGCCAAGGGTGCAAAGACCGAAGAACATCCAGTAATCGTTTATTTTTGTAATAGCCACAAGGTACAAAGAACGATACACAAAGTTTACCGGTTCTATTGAAGCCTTGAGCGGTACACATTTCCCTTTAGGAGCGACGCCCTACCCCTACATTCTACCCGCATTAAATAGCTTACAAGAGACCAGGACCGACGACGATAGGCTTGACCTTCTGTAGTTTGCTGATCGTGTCGTCGCTGAGCTGCAAGTGAGCCTGAAGAACAGCACATTAGCGGATTCACCAGGAACAAATAACCGTGCCGCGCACCTTGACCATGGCAGGCGGGGTGAGCGCCAGCCATTGGTTGAGCGAGATATCTTCATACTTGTCGGCATTGAAGATCTCGAGGAACCTGAGCGTCGTATTTCCAATGTTTTCAACATAGTGACCGAAGCTCGGAGGGACGTAGCCTGATGAGGAGTGGGTGGATTAGGCATGCCAGCAAATTCGGCGATGTAAAAATAGTCCTTACCGATGTCACCGGCTTGATAGTTAAAGGTGCGAGCGTTGGCAGAAGCCGCAAAGACAGTAATCCGGGCTTCACCCTCACTATTGGGTGTTTTAGCATTGGGACGAAGAAAGGCAGTAAATGAAGCGCATACATGAAGTAACTCCACTCAGGTTGCGTGGGGTGCCACTAGTGACGAAGAGGGGACAAGAGTGAATGAGGGATTGAGCCAGAGTTTCAGCGGTACTATACTCACGTGCAGCTCACGAATCCCACCGGGGACAACCTCGACCTCCGCCATCGCAATGGTCTTCGAAATTTCGAATGTGCGCGAGTCGACGACCTTGACGCTGCCTCCAGGGACCTACAACCCCCAAACTTATAGACCCGGTCGGACTCAATACAGTAGATAATAACTCACCTTGGTCGAGTTGGCCTTGCTCGCAGGGAAGGTATAAGGCAGGGTCGAAACTCCCTGTGGACTCTTGACGGCATCCTGGTTCACATCCTTTGGAGGAACCGCAGACGGGAGCATCCACAGCTGGCGGTCGGGGATGTGGTCGAATGCGGAGGCGTTGACCTTGAAGTTCCTGGAGAGCACTTCCTTGGGCACGTGCACCATCCAGTCGGTTACGGAGAAAGTCGAATCTTCGCTGAACTCGCCATCGTCGAATACCTAGAGCCAGTTGAGTGGAACTCTCGCGGTGACACGAAACCGACGTACAAGAAGGAACTCGCAGCCGTCGGCGATATCGTTAAGCCCTTGAAGAACGTGCGGGATGCCAGGAGGGAAGTACCACAAGTCGCCGGGGTACTGTGCCATCTGGGTTAGCGCAGAGGTGGAGTAAACTGGGCAATAGATGGCGTACCACATCCGCGTTATAGTTCTGGCCATCGGCGTTGACAACGACCACACGGCAGCTTCCCTTTGTTTCCCGTAGATTAGCATTTATGGCAACCGAAATCGAAATCGAAAGGTTTACTTACCTCAAGCACGTATGCCCACTTGAATTAAAAAAGATTGTATGTATGAGTGACTGCGAGGAGCTGGAAGCAGGATTAGGACTATACCTCTGCCGTAATGTGCCAGTGAAGTTCGCTGTTTAATGATAAGTATTATGGCTTCCAGGTATATTCAGACGCGCGTACCGAAGACCACCAGCCTTCAAGCGCATGTTCACACCAGCCATGGTAGTCGCGATGGGCATCGAATGCACTGCCAAATTAATGTCAGCTTCAAAAAGCATCGCTTACAGCCCCCGAGATTCTACCATTTTGCTGGCGTGCCCAACCACCGTCTTGAACGCGGTTGTGTGACAGACTGAAAGGCCATTTTACGTTGGACCTGCAAGCCGCAGCAATTAGTCTCGCCATATAATGTGAGCTGCGTCCCACTTACACTGCACCACTGTCTGTGCTCGGGCCGTCCAGCAAATCGGGGTTTTGGCGGTCCAACGGGACATTCTGAGGTCCGAGCAGCGCAGCACCCCTGGAGCCGCGAATGGGCTCCGGGTTTTCGACCTGGAACTTGTCGAGATAGGACTCGTTGAGGTCGTCGGATGGTCGACGGTAGAATGATAAATGGGGGCAAATGCTTACCGGGGATGAGCGACTGGACAATGCAAGCGGTCACTACGTCCGATCTCTAAAATGAAGTCGTTCCAGCGTGGGACTAGTATACTAGAGGACGGGATGTGCCGGACGCCGCCTCGTCAACCCAGAAGTAACAGCATGAGCGGAGCGGCCCGTCGTCCCCACATGTGCGGGCAGCTAGAAACACTCAAGGACAGTGACAAATACGGAGAGCTATAGTTGGGGCTGAGAAGCTAATATCGGACGAGAGAACCAGAGACACCACGCGCTATGGACGTTAAGCTCTCGCAAAGAGCGTAACACGTGCGCAATTTCGAGGGAGAAAGAGACAGTGCTTTCCCAGGGTAGGGTAGGAAGAAGGTCGTATACGAGAATAGAACAAATAAGGTTTCCGAGCAGGAACGGCATTGGTACCAGAACTGTTCCATTCTTAGTATTCTTGTTGGCATTGCAGCGGAGGCTTCGGCCATTGCGGCAAGGCCGCCGGACGGGTTGGGACAGCCGAAAAGTGCCCGGAGTTGTAATCGTCATGACAAGCTACAAAATAAGGGACGGTGGGGCAAAACCAAATATACCAGCATCCGACCGGCCAGGAACTAAACAAAGTCCGGTAGACTGTCCAGTGGGCCTTGGCAATCACGACAGAATCTACGATCTAGGATATTTGTGCACTTTTTAGTTGTAATTTTCTTTCATGTGTAAGACTCATCGTTGAATCCTGACTAAATCCCCAGCCCAGGGCATGCGCGGTTCACGGCCTACACATAACCGAAATTTCCTCCCATGATCAATCCAAAACATCCATGGAGTTGAGGCGTTTCTAAAGTGCAACGATATCAGACCACACCAAGATATACACATGCCCGTTTCCATCAAATCACTCGGGCGGGGTCAACATCGGGTGCATAGCCAGATCCAAGCACTCCGGCACCTACACGAGTAGGTGGGTCGCAGAATATAACGGGAGTATTTCCTAGAAATATCATCCATGGAGATTCCGTATATCTGGAAATGTGACTCGATAGACTATCTCTGATCGCCAGCAGTTTGGCGACGTGGTTCCGAGTGCTCAGGGGATACAGAGAAACAAGCCTAAAGGTTTTGATAGCTAGATATGGCCAGAGGTGTGGATATAGCAGCGAGCTGTGACGAATCCAACAATCACAGGCTGCACGTGGAATCAGGTTGTGGCTGGTTTTGGCGTGGCAAATCGCACACGGTCACGTGTTCGCTTTGGCCTCATTACCAATCCTTGCCTATCGCAGGTTACCAACGACCCACATGGTACACTACAGGGCTCAACTTGTTAAATCAGCTTCCTTGACTGCGCCATCATCTAGCGCAGCCCTCGCGGCACCATAAACCCTCTTGAACTAACTCGCTGTATCAACAGAAACCCCCCACTCCTCGGGTTCAGTCGCTAGTTCGAGAATGTTGACAACGTCAATAACTCTGGCTGCGTTGAGCTATACCGCCACCTTTGCTCGGGCCGCTCCCGTCGAACAGTATAATTTACTAGCAAATGAACCAGGCTCTGCCCATCATAGTTTGGGGCCCCATGTGAAAATAAGTCACGACGGAGCGTGTACGTCCCGTATAAATTGATTCCGAGTAGACACAGTGACTAACATCTTTATGGTATATGAATAGACGAGCATGTTTCTCTCGCCTCTTTGCCCAACTACAAGATTCGTGTTCAAAGTGCCAAGAACTTGTGCGATCCAAATGTGAAGCAGTATTCCGGCTACTTGGACGTATCAAAACACAAGCACTTATTCTTCTGGTAATCCATTTTCTGTGTTCCATATATGAGCCATTTACGATTGGTCTTCAGGTTCTTTGAAAGCCGGAAAGACCCACACAAGGCGCCATTAGCTGCTTGGATGAACGGTGGGTATGCAGCTCAGGTCACATTTTAACCACCTAACGGTCTTGTTATAGGTGGCCCGGGAGGTTCGTCGGCACTCGGTCTGCTGATGGAAAATGGCCCTTGCACCGTCAGGTCCGGACACACAACTGCCCAAAATCCATATAGCTGGAACGAAGTCGCAAATGTGAGACTCATAAAATTGCAGCACAAACCTCGGTTATTCATCTTGTCATAGATGTTCTTTCTCGACCAACCAGCCGGCGTAGGCTATTCCTACTCTACCTCGTCTCACATTGTCGACACCACCAAGGAAGCCGCCAAGGATTTCTATGCCTTTATGCAGCTTTTCCTCACTCGCTTCCCTGAATACTCCCAGCAACCTTTCCATGTTCTAGCCGAGAGCTACGGCGGACAATACGCACCCAACTTTGCCAATTACGTTAATCGACAGAACAAAGCTCAGGCTTTCGTCACTTCGCACCAGCATATCAATCTAGAGTCGGTTGTAATCGTCAACGGACTGGTGTCGCCCGAGATCCAAGGCGAGATGGCTCCAGAGTATGCGTGTCGAGGCCCTTACGCTTTCTGGGATGACAATGGAAAGCATTGCGCGAAGCTTCGTTCCCGAGTTCCTAGGATGCACGAGTTGATGCAGATGTGCAGGGATTTCCAGACGCCTTTAACATGGTATGCATTATCATTTGACGCTCTTCAATATAAGAACCTGATTTATTCTCTTTAGCGTGCCGGCTGGTATCTATGCGTTGTCCGCTCTTGACGAGGGGTTCGAGGTAAGGTTTGATACAGAAGTAGCTTCTTTCAGCCAACTAAGTAGAATATTCCCATAAGAAATTGGGCCGTAATCGGTACGATGTCCGCAAGAACTGCACCGAAACAGTGGAATGCTACGATGAAATGGGGTGGGCACAGGACTATTTGAACCGTACCGACGTCAAGGTCGCCTTGGGCGTCCCTGAAGACTACAGTTATTCATGTAAGTTGACCTCTCGTTTCAAAGCCCGTATTACCCACGATTCACTATCTTTCAATAGGGCTCAGCTGGGAAATTAACGAAGCATTTGTCCGTACGGCCGATATTGCCAATGATGCTTCACCTATGATTCGCGAACTTGTTGAAGATGGTGTTCGTGTGCTTAACTTGGCGGGAGATGCAGACTTTGCTTGTAACTTTATGGTAGGCAAACTTATTTGGAACCTTCAGTATTGCACCTCACGATTACCTCGTGACAGGGGGCATTTGAATGGATGTATCGACTCGATAATCCATATGCTGTAAGTTCATGCCTAATTCGTTATACCGTCCATCTAACTCTGAAAATAGAATGAATTCCGCGCAATGAACAATACCATCTGGAGAAACAAAGACGGAAAGGCTGTTGGAGAGGTCCGGGCGGCAGGAAATGCTGGGGGGGAAACGGCGGGATCTTATACTTGGTTGCGGGTGTACGAAGCGGGTCATATGGTTCCGCATGACCAGCCTGAGGTGTCACTTGATTTCTTTGAGAGGTAAGCATGCTCCTAAGCTCCTGATATTCCAGAAGGAGCTAAAATCGTGCAGGTGGATCAATAATAAGCCTATTGCTGCCTGAGGACCTCAGCGCTCTGTTAAGCATAGGATAATGCGGCTAAATCCTTGGCGTTTTTCAGTAAAGGAAAAGAAACCAAAGTTTAATGCACCTACCATCCATGTGTTTGTCTGACAAGAATACAGCTTCGATATACTCCCGTCCACGTCGGAGAAACTACAAGTGACTGTGGTCCCCCGCTAATCACGGTTGCATAAGCAGTTGACTCTTGATATCACTAAGACGCGCATTTTCTGGTCACAGGCGAGCTGAATGAGAACAGTCGCTCGCGCTAAGCATTATAATGAAACCCAATAAACCCGATGCTTTTTCAGTCGTCGGCATCGCCGAGCCAGCTCTTATGCGTCAGTTCGACTCTGGTTTTGTGTTACCCTTGAATCAAGTACACCTTGAGTGTTATGCTTTGCTGTTCCTGGGACTCATATGCGCTTCAGGGGGGAAATGATGGATGTTTCGAACTTCTAATGCTTTGTAGTTTAAAATACGACATACAACCATACCACGAGGGCTAACAATTGGGCTCCGGGGGGTGTTACATACATATATAGCATTCTCTACGCACTCATTTTGAGTCGGAAGCGAGGGTCCCGGAATGGCGAGACGGCGCTTGGCTTGCCCCGCCCGCATGGCCCGTTTCCTGGCCTAAACCGGTGGTGCCGATAGTACCAAAAGTATCTAGATCACTCATCGGCACCG
The DNA here is from genome assembly GCA_019616325.1 of Ceratobasidium sp. 394. Classification (NCBI taxonomy): domain Eukaryota; kingdom Fungi; phylum Basidiomycota; class Agaricomycetes; order Cantharellales; family Ceratobasidiaceae; genus Ceratobasidium; species Ceratobasidium sp. 394. The sequence continues at coordinate 13,038 of WSTG01000399.1, forward strand.
CGAACCGAGTTTCAACTCCTGTAGTCCCACCGCGAGAGGTAGGGAAACGGTTCCTTTTCTCTTCCTCCGCAAGGGCGTGAAGCGAGAACATAATGCGGCTGCATACAATGCTCGATATCACCCCAAGTACTCTAATGAGGGACAAGTCGTCGGTGGGAATGATTATATGGATAAGCAGCCTACTCACCCGGACCCATTAGATGCGATTTTTACCACCTCGGAGGTACTGCCAATGCACGAGAACAGCAACAAGGCAATAAGTACGGCGGAATGGAGAGCACCGCTAAAGCGACAAGTAGGGGTAACCATCCAACGATACAAACAATAAGGTAAGCGGTGGGCACTAGAATCAACGCAATGAGCTTACTTTTTTGCCAGCCGCCCCATCAAAGGTGTGGAGCCAAACTCCCTGCTCAAAATCCAGATCCTGTGAACAGTCATTGCGAACATCACGGTGTCGTAAAAGAGAGGAACGACGTAGATTGTCCACATTCTTTGCGGGAGAAGGATGAGGCACCCCGTAAACACGTCGGGTACTAATCACCAACTTGTTAGTTCATCCGTTCGGGAGTAAAACGGACTCGCATACAAGGATTGGGGAAATAAGCGGCCTCCTATGTACTAAGATTAGTATGCACAAAATATCCAATAGCCTATCCAGGGCTACTTACGTCCATAGCCAACTTGACCATAATTGTTGTAACAAGGACGGTAAAGAAGAACCCTGTTGAGAGCCCACTGGCGGAACGTCATATTCAAGTCACTGTTCTCAGCCGAGAAAACGCACTATAGTACACGTCTTGGGGCCTAATTAGTATCAGGCATTGGACGTAAGGACTGTGTACCCACTTGCTATCATACAGCGCCCAACATCGCATTAAAAGCATACCTGTTTTAGATGATATGTGTTAGTGCACGCCACCTAAGGAAACCGGGGGACTGACTGCAGACACCACTGAGCTCAACAATCAGGCCATAAGCGTAGTATAATGTGGCCTTTTTACATCTGCGATGATGTGCTTGGGGATGAATGAATCTAGCATAGACACAGAACTCTGCTTACGCCTGCCAAAACGATTAGTTCGAGTACCGGAATATTGTAGAATGCCACTGACTATAGGTTGAGGCGATGGGGCAAATAAAAAGACTATTCCCCTGCTTAGTTCACTTCTCTTATGATCAAAAGGCCAAACACGTACTCGGAATAGCTGTGCTTTATTACCAAAAGAATAAGCTGGGGGATAACGACAGAGTACAACGGGTCAACATACCCAAAAAGAGCGATAGGCCATACTCGGTTAAAATGGTAGACAAAACGACCCAGGGACCAAGGGGAGCTCCATATATATGCAACCTCTAGATCGATGCTGATGAGCCAGTCATACCCAAGGAGTGTCCATGATACAACTAGACAACACTTGGATCAATACATCATCGAAGACAACCATATCATTACGAAGGTGACAAACCAGCAAGGTACTTCGCGGTGCTAAATTGGTGGTGGCGTCCGACGATAGAATGGATAATACCATCGAGTAACGACATGCTCGCTTGTCAGCCAAGGTGGAGGAGAGAACCTGTCGAAAGGAAGTATTGGCATTCTCTTTATATGAGTGCAGCTTCGACCCAGCGTGATTTGCAGGGAAAGCTAGTCCAAACCTACATCTAATCCGGACACGCCGAGTTGGATCATCAGGCCATCTGCCTTCGCGACCAAGACTTCGAAAAGTTGGGTCATAGACTACATTTGCAAACAAGTTAGCCCTAGATAATTTACAAGCCAGGCGAGCTTGAAGATCCTCAAGCAACAACGCTCGGATCGAGGCCGCGCCAGACTGGAACTTACCCGACCAGAGTCATCTCTCGAGGTGTACGACGGCAAACTGGCTGCCTGTGGTGCGTAGGAATGACCCAGGCGAGGGGACTCGAAATATCATTACCCGACAGTCGTCGGCGTGGCCTAACGCTAGAACGAGGTGCTTCTGTTCGCGACTCTAGGGGTCTCGGCTAAGGCGTGAAAGAGAAATCAGGAGAGTATTAGGCGCTAGCTTCATGACATTATCTTCATGTCGTACAACGCAAGTAGACGAGTCAATGGCATTTCAACATATTGTCTCGCGAATCCTCCAACGAATTAAATTGATGCCAGCAAATGCGAGAAAAGAGGACAATTGTGTCGAACGTTTGACTAACGTTTAACTGATCAACACCTCTGCCTATCATGTGATTTCCTACCACGGTCTTATCCAATTTGGTCTATACCGCGTGCCTTGCCGGAGGCTAAGCGCCGAATCCCCGCGACAGAACGAACCATAACCTGTTTCGAAGCCATTGCCCACCTGTTGTGGCGGGCGTAGACAGTGCGTAGATCAATCCCGAGTACGCCCGTGCCTACCTCGTGGCAGTATTTTCAATTTTCCTGCGACGGCTGATCGTGGTGATTAGGCTAAAAGCCCACGCGAGTTGGTCGGATTTTCATACGTCGGTTCGGTTAAGCGAGACATAATTGGGATAGGACACCTTCCATGGGTTATTTGATATTTAAATTGGTATAATGCCCCGCAGAGACAATGGCCCATCAGTGGTTGTATGCGCTTTCGTCGTTGCTGGGCCGACAGCTCCATGTCTCTGTGTAGCGGAAATCCCATGGGCTTAAACCCCGTTACAACTTAGCGACACACATTTAGTAGTCCAGATACCGGGCACGCTTATGCCCAAATGTACTGCCAATTTCTATCTACAAACACCCCCCCCCCGGCCATAAACCAAAAACAATAATTCAAGCAACTCTCCCTTTTGGTGCAGCCGTATCATTGTTCAATAACATCTTTGCGAGCCGGAGTTCCAGCGCGGGCTGAAACGCCGACCGATGGCATTGGAATCGCGAGCCAAATATCGCCTGCCGTTCTGTTTGCAATTCTGATTGGCAGGTGCTTCCTCTTCTCTTCCTCGGCGAATGTATGTAGCGAAAATATTGCTCGGCTGCATACTATACTTAGTCCTGCCGCAAGGATGCTAATGAATGGAGGGGGCGTCGCAGCGATGAATAACCTTCAGACTGCGAGTAAGTCGCTTCAAAGAAAAGGTGACTTACCCAGACCCGTGTGCAGCGATTTTGATTGCATCGTTTGAACCCCCAATGCACGCGAACATCACAATTATTAACAACATGACCGAGTGAAGGGCTCCGCTAAGGCGGGATTGCAAGTATATCTCAGGAAATTTGTACGTTTTGTAGGGGACTTGACATACTGTTTAGCCAGACACTGTACCAGCGGTGTTACCTCAAACTCCACGCTTAGCGACCAAACTTTCCGGACTGTTAGGATAAACACGGTCAAGTCGTATAATAGTGGCACGATATAAAGTGTCCAAGTGTCTGGAGGTACTAGCACGAGACAACCAGAGAAGACCGGAGGTACTAGAAGGGTAGTTAGTGGAAGGTCTACGGGATGGGGTAAAAACGAACAAATATTAGGGAGGAACACGGCTTTCTTGGCGGGGGATTAGCGTAGATCGACTTAGTACACAGCTAGGCCACAACTTACATCGGCCAAAACCTTGATGAGGACCAGAGAAATGATTACAGTAAATACGAGTCCGGCTGATAAAGCCCTAGGCGCTTGTGGTGAATGACACTATTATTGTGGTTGGTTTTGCTCACATAAATATGCATCTGCGTTGGACAGTTAGTTCGGGCGCAAAGAAGCAATACGTAGCTACACACCTTTGGTTATACAGTGCCCAGCAACGCATAAGGAACACGCCTATGAATGCGATATAGCCATCAACCTCTCATGCTGCTATATTATTGGAATGAATGAACATACCACAGATTATGCTCAGCTCTATTACACTGCCGTATCCGTAAAACATAGCAACCTGCTTACATCTGTGTCGAAATGGCTATGTTGCTCTGTACTGCACCCATATATTGAAGGAGCTCACGTCTAGGATAGGGAGGGAGCTTGTATTTAGGCCATGCGTCACTACAAGTTAAAATAATGCTACCAACCGTTACACTCGGTCGGGACGAGAAGAAGAAAACTACTTTTGGTGAGTCTATCCTTCGGAGTCCTTTAGCGTAGACTCATTACCTGGCATGTACGCACTGTAGAGGATGTTCGCTATGAGCAGCGGAATATGGGATCAGGTGGCGTGCTCACAAGAGAACCAGTATCGTCCAGAATCGATTGAGATGGTAGGCGACACGACCTATCGACCACGGAGTACCCCATATGTACGTCACCTCGAGGTGTAAACTTGTAACCCAGTCGTATAATAGCATTGTGCAGGATACGACTAACTCCGTTTTGTCTCAGAATGATGGTAAGCTGAGCAAACGAAAGGTCCTGGCACTGACATGCAAGGTATTTTGCCGTTTCAACTTGTGTGCGGAGTATGATAATGGTGTCGATGAGGTCCCTGCCGACGAGTGTAGACGAAGACATTAAGTCACAAAAACTGGATCTAGGATATTCGATTAATGGCACAATGGACTGAGAGCGAGATTTTGAGGGGTGGATGATCTGGCCCGGGAGCCTGTCATAAGGGATATCGGGACTTTTTCCTGAAGCTTGCAACAGAGCTTTCTGGCGCATTTGGTCCATCGACAAGTTGGCTAGGTATCTAACTCTTGGGAGGCATGTGATAGGATAGAAAGTAAGCTCAACTTGGTTACAATAAGCCGATGTGATGCTTGTGATAGACGGTCCAAGAGATCTGGTTGATTCTGAGCCGACAAGCCTGGGTAACATAGAGTGCGCCAGGTGTTCTAGTTGAATCTACGCCAGAGATCAAAGGGAGATAAAATGTTTTGGTGGTCGAACATCAGATCGAATATAAGCTGTTCGGGTCGCATTACATCCTTGATATATGGTGATTGCTATAGAGATGGCGGATAACATGGTTGATAGTACCGGCTCCCAGTGGATCGTGGCCACCTTTCGCATATGTACGTGGGTGGTAGTGTACCACAGGTTGGGAAGCGACCTGGGGTTGCTTGTTGGTGTTAGCTCGCACACACTAGCGCCGGGCGTTACTCGTTTACGTAATCACCTCGCCATCCTCGTCTCCGCAACCGCCTCCTTGCCGCTTCCCGCAGCCTACAGACTCGAGCTTGCTTCGAAAGATAACGGGTTTGCCCTGAAAAAAATTCTGCCCAAAAATGGTCCAGCAAATTCCTACACCGGCAAGCTCGGCCGCCAAACGCTCCACGCATTCTGCATTTCGTCGTGTCTTGCTCATCCCCGTGATGGTGTTTGCGTTATACTTGTCATTCAAGTACTATGTATGGGCAACAACACCGGCAAAGCCCCAGATAATCTACGCAGATAGGTGAGTTTGGATATCTTATTTGTGATTTTTCTTCATTGCGTGGGTAGGTCCGGGGTAGACGTGTCGAAGAGGGGGACAAGACACTCATCACAGAACGGGGGCGTGAATCTCAGCCTGGCATTCGGATATCATCCAGGAGTGAGCTGACTAACGTTTTTGTAGGTATTCCGAAAAACACAAGTTCCGACCAGCTGCCTCGCCAATCATCACGGAAAAGCTCAAAGATGGGCGCATTCGGATTCGCGGGCACGACGCAAGGGATTTGTAATTCTCTGTGAGTACGCCGTGTAGCCTCGAGTCCTATGAGAGCTGTTTTCTTAGGAATGCATACCGTTTTTTACAGGCGTACTCTTATTGCTTCACGGTCAAAAGCTCCTATAATAATACGCTTGTTTTCACGTTGGGATCTTTAGTGCTTTGTACGTAGCGGGATGAAATATCTAATTACACTTTTCCTCAACCGGCATTTGCTCTTGATGGCCAGGTCATGGACACCGAATATGAGGACTCATCCCTACAGCCTCCATTTTTATTCAGGCAATACAAGCGGTAAGAATGCCGCTTGTAGACATATCTATCGCCCCCCTCCCCAGATTTCTGTAACCGGCCGTCATAGTAACCTATCCAATCTTGA
>WSTG01000400.1:0-19000 GCA_019616325.1 Ceratobasidium sp. 394
TGGGTGCACAAAGTTTTCGCTTTGGGTGCACAACATTTTCGCTCTGTATGCGCCCCGCATGCACAACGTTTCTAATTTGCAGGGACGAGGTTTCGCTACGTATATGCCATGTGGCTGTCTCATCCAGCAGGATTTTGCTCTGTACGTATCCCCTGTTAGCGTGTTTTCTCATTGACTTGGCTGGCTCGCGCTCTTGCATTCACTAGAGTATTTATTCAAAGGAATTCAATGGATAATCAAAGAAACAAGAGAGAGACAACAAGGAGGGGAACGGCGGTACGCTGTACACACCTCAGACAAATAGACTATGATAAAGAAAGACTTGAGCACATATCAATGCGAGTAAGACTTCCAGAGCCTGAAATTATCCTCGAGCTCATCTAATGAGGCAGTTTGCCCCTTCTCCTCCATCCAAACCATTGCGTGGTGCACTGCTGTCGCAACCAAGGTTGCATTTCGACCATTTTGAGCCATTGCCGCAGCGGACTCCACAGTTTGAAGCCTGGAACTAAGATCCCAAAGCTTTGCAAGCATAGGTCAGCAGACGTTACTAATAGATAAACAGAACCTTACGAAACGCTGGATCTCGTTGATCTTGTCGGTGCGCAACAGTCGATCCGCATCTCGCGACATGTATTCCTCGGCAGTCGCGGTCATACGCTTGAGGTCATCTACGCTAAGACTGCTACGCCTGCTTGCGATAACAATGGAATTTGATTTGCCACTGTTGAACATGTTAGAAATAACCTTAAACACATGGAAGTGAGATTACTCACGTCAATTGTTCTTTAGCCTCAACGCGCAATATACCATTTGCATCGAGCTCAAACAAAACATCCACCTGCAGGATTCCACGCGCTGCGGCTGGTATACCAGATAACTCGAATTGTCCTATCAAATGGTTACCGCTTGTCTTCATGTGTTCCCCCTCGAAGACCTGGATCAAGACCGTGCACTGGTTGTCCTCGATTGTTGATAGGCGCTCTGAATGGACAGCCGGGAGGGGGGTGTTGCGATGGATAAACGGTTCGAAGACCCCGCCTGAACGGAGTTTATGAATACGGTTGAGAATAAGACAATGAACCCACCTGCGGTCTCAATGCCGATAGTAAAGGGACAAACGTCGGCAAGGCTGAGACCTTCCAAGCCCGGCTCGCCAGATAGGATCCCGGCTTGAATCGCAGCTCCAGTCGCAACGGCCTCGTCGGGATTAATGCCCTTGCTAAGCTCCTTACCCTTGAACATGGCACTCAAGAGAGATTGGATCTTCGGGATCCGAGTTGATCCCCCAACAAGAACGACCTTGGAAGCATCAGAAACTATAATTATCCGTACTAAACATGCTTACTTCATCGATATCAGCCGCACCAAGCTTTGCGTCTGCGAGCACCCGACGCACTGGTTCAAGAGTCTTTTCGAAGAGGTCTTGATTGAGCTGCTCGAACTTGGCTCGCGTCAGCATTTCCGAAAAGTCGACTCCTCAGTGAAACGCCTCAATCTCGAGTAGCGTGGAAGCCTGGTGCAACAGAATTCGCGTCGCCCTCTCGACCTCCCTCTTCAGTTTTGACATACTACGAGCATTTGTGGTTACGTCAAAGCCCGAACATCTCAGGTAAGATGCCGTGAAGTATTCGATGACCCGCACATCAAAGTCTTCGCCACCGAGGTGATCATTGCCAGAGGTAGCAACGACCGTGAATGCGTTGTTCTTGAATGAGAGTAGCGATACGTCGAGTGTGCCGCTCCCAAGGTCGTAAACAATGATCCGTGACGCTTTGCTTCTGTGGGAATGCCATGAGCAACGTGAAGCCAGAGAATCCAGAGAATTTAAGCATACCTGTTTGTCTAGTCCATACGCAAGAGCGGCGGCGGTAGGTTCATTGATCATACAGATGATATCGAGCCCTGCGATCTTTCCGGCATCCTTGGTTGCCTGTCGTTGTGCATCGTTGAAGTACGCCGGTACCGTTACGACCGCGCGTGAAACCTTGGTTCCTACATATGCTTCAGCTGTCTGCTTCATCCTGCTAAGGATCATAGCAGAAATCTCTTCGGGAGTCTAAGAACAAGTAAAGTCAGTCAAATTGCTCGTGTGCGATAAGCCCATATACATACGAAATGTTGGAGTAGCCCATGATTGTCGATTTCGATCGTTGGGCGTCCTCCTCGATTAATCACCTCGAATGGTAGCGACTTGATTTCACGTAGAAGAACCAGGTCTTCGTATGTTCGACCAATGAGTCGCTTCACCGAGTAAATCGTCTGAGCTGGAGCAGCATGGAACGCATGCTTCGCCGCTTCGCCAACTCTGAATGTGCGCGTCAAAAAAAAAAAAAGGAAAAGAAAAGAACAGATCATGTGATACGTACACCCGATCCCGCCCGCGAAAGGACACCCAAGAGGGTGTTATTCTCTCGCCTTGCCCAATCGGAATTATCTCCGTGCGACCATTCTGGTAGATCGCGACACAGGAACATGTCGTCCCAAGATCAATGCCGATAACAGGAGTGTTGTGGTCAGTGCTGACGCCAGCGCCAGATAGGAAAGATAGTTGAAAGAATAAGAAAGAAAGTAGTAGAGTGCGCAGCATGTCGGAGGTGTGTTTAGTCTGGGCCCCTCCCCTCCAAGGCTGACCTAGGTTATAAATGTGGGATGGTGGCTTAGGTGGAAGTGCGAATACGGTACCTTTGTTCTTGCCATTGCCGCAGTTCATTATCCCGAACACAAGCGTCCGGCGCTTCCCTTGTTCTAGGTGGCAGAGTTTCATTATTGGACATCTACGGAGGATACAACTAATGTGGAAAATAGCCCTATTTGGGGCGGAAGGAGTGACGCAACACCCAACGAGGCGCATATGAACCATGTATTGGCTGAAGTACGCGTTGTTGGTAGATAGGGTGTGAGCGTCCGGGGAGATAAGGAAGCCAATTGCGCACAACCAACCCTGGCGGTTGTGATGGTGAATCCATGCACACCCAGTACAGGAATGTCTGCCTGGTGTCTGTAGGCGAGAAATGTATATCCCCTACTTTCCGAACCAAGAGATCTTGTACATCCGGTCCATCTTCGGAATACGACCAGTTGTTCAATATTTGTTGGTTGTCAGGCCGATGACAAAACAACACTGTTCCCCATGAAGAACCACTGGAAGCGAACTCAGACTTCCAAGAAAGAAAAACGAGAAATAAGATACCTCCAGTGGGCACGTGTGTAGTTCCCTTCGGACAAAACGGGCAACCTATTGGGGACATTAGATGCGTCGTTATGTGTGTTACTAACAAATACTTACGGATTATTGATGGACGTTGGAGTTGTGCCGCGTCTGCAAGTCCAACATGGTCACATTCAGTAAATAAACGTGCGGGTACAGGACACGGCCCTAGAACGTACGAATTGGTTCTAGTATAGGGGGCGTGACGTTGAACCGACTTGGGGAGCGTATGTGCACCCGGGTAAGAGATAGACTCATTCTGCCTACCATGAATATATCGAGGTCAGTGTCAGCTACCATGAATAACGAGTAAAGTCTTACTCTGAAGCCCTGTCCTCAGCAGACGAACGGGCAGACCACTCGTAGGCTATGCCGACTCCAAAGGCAGCTGGGAGCGAGACGGGAACTAGTGGTAGCTTCATTTGAAACAGCGTCTGTTTTCCTGTCTGCCAATAGTACGGGATAGTTGAATAGCGCAGGAGTCATCGAGGTAGCGAACAAAGAGAGGTTTGTCCCTCTATTAGTCATACACCTCTATTAGTCACACTCTCCGATTACCTTGCCTCATCTCGACCCGCACTATTGTCATATCATTCATGCTGGTGTATACACAATGGGTTCTATCCGGCCTAGAATACTAGAACAGGTTCTGCGTGACTCACCTGTGCTACCAAACCTTGAAAAACTGCCTTTTCGTCAAACTGCGCATGGATCGAATCTCGATGACTTGGATGGTACTAGTCAGCGGGTGACCAATAACTCAGGGTTACTGCTTGTGTCTGAAGAAATCCGCGAGGTACTAGATCGACTTGATGTTATTTCACCTGCGACGTTTAATGTTGCGGAGCTCGGGTTTGAGGCTGCCGACTTAGCCTCCCCTCAGAATGCCAATATGCTCGATACTGAAACCCTGCTCGGTAATCTACTTCCCGGGGGACCTTCACGAAGATTTATAGCAAATGTTCGAGCTCTACAGTCCCTCCTACATGATCTAGACGACTTACTGGTTGAAGCTCGCAAACTCGATGATCCCAGATTAACCCAAGAATGCGAGAATGCAACGAGCAATGTCAACACAGAACTGAATAGGTTACTTGCTGCGGCTTGAGAGGTTCAATTTGCCCAAGCCTCGCGGAAGGATGTCCAAGCTGCTTTGGGGATGCGTCGTATTGATTTTTGTGCGTGCAGATCCATCCATTCCTCTGTGTAACAGACTAATCGCAAGCAGCTTCCCCTCCTTATCCCAGCTATCAACTTACGCCAATCGCGACAGCTGCAATCATCATTATCACCATAATCCACTGCTTTATGAATCTTTCGCGAGAACACTGCAATTTCATACTCCGAGCTACGCGTGGCTTACTTCGTCTAGTGGTTCAAATGCAAGGCTCCCAGCAGCACACGTTCTTGACGAAGAATATCGATAAAATACCCACGACTCTTGATACTTCAATGCATCATCTCGGAATTCAAGCAAGTCTTGTTTTTTACGCCGTATGTCCTCGATGTTCAACCCTGTACCCCGAAAGCGAACCCATCCCTGAGCATTGTTCCGCCGTCAACCTAAACAATCAAGTGTGCAACAACCAGCTTTTGCTTCGACGTCACAGAGGGAGCGCATCATGGAAGAAACCCCGTAGGCGGTACAGTCACCAGCCGCTGGAGGTTTGGCTTGCGAATTTTCTAAATCGTCCCGGGGTTGAGGATCTCGTCGAAAACGTACGGCCCTATCCACAGGTTGACTGCACAGACTTCTGGGGCGCACCTTACTTGAACCACTTCCCGGGACCTGGCGAACGAAGCTTTTTTGATACCCCAGTCAAAAACCTCAGACTCGCATTTATGCTCTATCACGACTTCTTTAATCCGTTTACAAACAAGACAGCCGGCAAACAAAAGAGTATCGGGATGGTTATGATGGTCTGCTTGAATCTTCCGCATGAGGTTCGCTATAATCGCGAAAACCTCTACCTGGTTGCCGTTATTCCTGGCCCTTCGGAGCCGTCTCGAGAGGAAATAAACCACTTCATGCGCCCAATCACGCAGAACTTGAAGGAGCATTATGCTGCTGGGGTGTGGATATCCCGAACTTATAAATACCCAAATGGTCGACACGTGCGATCAGCAGCAATGGTCGAGAGCATGGATTTACTAGCATCTCGCGCTTGGGGGGGGATTGGCCCCCCTACACATACGATACTGTGCTCGTTTTGCAGTGTTCATCAGGACGAGATCGATCTCTTCGACAAAACACATCCTCTGCGATCAATGCACGACCATGCCCAACACGTTCAACTCTGGATGAATGCCCCGGATGCTAATGAAAGGGAAAAAACTTGGAAAGCCAACGCTGCCCGTTACTCCGAGATGCTTTGTTTCCCCTGGTGGTCTCCGTTTCTCACTCCTATTGCACCTATGCATTGGATGAAAAATGTCTTGGAGAAACATTTGCGTGAGAACATGGATTGGAGCTGGTCTCACCCTACTGGCATACCTTCGGGCCCTAAAGTAGCTTGGTCGATATCACCTCTTGAGCTGAATTGGGCAAAAGCTGCAATGGTATATTGCTCATCGAAAGGTTTCAAAACCACCAAGCTTACAGAGCCAATACTCCGATATCTATGTACGGAACGTGATATTTTCAACGCTGGACTCCTGTCAAGGTGCATGGTAAACGAGCTTGATCATTGGGTATGTATCATTTTAGGACTTGGAAGGTACAATGCGCTTACCAGTCCATCAGCGCCAACAACATGGGATCATCGACGCAGCTAGCGAACTTGTTCAACAACTCCCCGAAGGTTGGGCTGAGAGTCAGGTCTCTCTCGCCAAAGCCGAATACTACCTTACCAAGTCGAAAAAGGTTTCATACCTAGTCCAGAAATCCCGTGTGGATGATCTTAGGCAGCTTTGCACAAGATATCAGCTCCCCACAAGCGGTACCCACCCTGAGCTTGCATCACGCTTGATAGAGCACTACGTAAGTGACTCTTAAACATTCAACATATATGCACTTACCCGGCCTGTCCCATGCGGCTTAAATCAGTCACAAGCTCCACGTCCACCTGAACCAACCGAAGCAGATCAGGCGAAATCGGCGGCTAGCTTTGCGGTCCTGGGGCGTGAGGTGATGGCCGAAATTCGACAAGACATGGAGCGGACGATTATCCCAGGCTGGTTGAAGACGCCCCCAAAGGAATTTGGAACAATATCTCACGGCAAGATTGGCGCGGAAGAGTATAAGTCACTGGCTCTCGTGTCCATGACCTTCTCCTTGGTTCGACTTTGGAATAATGCAAGTAAGCAGTTCGTGGATCGTCTCAATCATTTCTTGCACTTGGCACAGGCAATTCGAATCCTGTCCTATCAATCAATCTCGGAGCAAGATATTCAAGCCTTTTCATCTCATTATTCGGCATACCTCGCCCAACTCAAGATCTTGTACCCCCATTGTTCAATTGTGCCGACGCAGCATTTAGGCATCCATATCCCCTATTTCTTAGAAACACTTGGCCCAGCACCTCGGTTTAACGAAAACCCAAGCAAGATGTTTATCGGTATGTTGCAGGATATCCCAATGAATTGGCGTTTTGGTAAGCATGCAACCCGCATACATTCTAAAATGTAATTGAATCGAACTCCCGCAGGGGAACTGGAGTATACACTGCACAAAGAGTTTGTTGCAGCCTCCAATCTTCAAGCTTTATTACAACAAGCCCAGATAGCTGAGGCGCTCGGCAAGGTGGGAGAGGTTGTCCAAGATTTTTTGGAAGCCCGCCACCCAAGTCACACCGGTGTTTATGGAAAGGGGTGGAATGTCACTCACCCATCTACGCCTAGTGTGCTAAGCGATGAAATTTTCAACCCGCTTGTACGCTTTTGTTCTGATCACCAGGCCCACCCCCCGACGCGACGCCAATTTATGTGCACTAAAGTTCAGAACGGTCACGTTGTGTATCAGCCGGACTCTATATCGATTGGAAACAGCCAAGTTTTATTCGAGGAACCGGGAATGCAGGAATGGACTGCCGGAAGGATCGAGTCAATCATTTTGCAGTCCCAACTCACAGGCTCGCCACATCCGCCACAGCTCGGGTTCCTTGTCCGCCGGTTCAAACCACTCCACGATGACGACCGCTCCCACGATCCTTACTTCTCGCACTCCATTATCGGCGCACATGGTTCGAGAATCGCAGTGATGTTCTACGATGAACTCAAGCCCGGGTTACCAACACTAATCCAGGCGAAGGATATCATTAGCCACGTATCAACTTGCGAATATTCGGACATTCGCCAAGAGTTTTCTGCGCCATGTATAGTTGTGCTTTCTTTATACCTGGTATGTTTATTTTGTCTATTCGCTATAGCTAGCTCATGTGCATGCCGCCTAAATAGAAGCACACTCGCTTGAACTAGGGGATTCAGCAATTACATCAATTCTCACGTCACAATTACTCCTATGATACACCTTATGTACAAATGAATCACAAGTTAGGATCAATAACATCGGCAAGGTTCAGGACGAAGCTCGGAGAAATAAGCTCATCGACAATGCGCACAATGGGAGCAAGGAACACCAACATACGAAGCAGGGCATAGTCTGAGGTGATCAACAGGACAATAAGGACGACAGCGAGCCCAGATACAATCTGTGGAGACATTAGTATGAGTTGGAAGGAGCGTCAAAAACAGGTACTTACAACAAAGAAAACGTAAGCGCAGCCGTGCAAGCAAGAGTTTGGGCGGTCAGGCTCAACATTGTCCACTTCGGTTGCAACCTCCGCTGGGGCCTGAGGTTTGAGATCAGCGCGGCCCGTTTGCATCACGACACCCGCCACATTAGACTTGGGGATCAGGTCGAGGTCAATCCAAGTAGCCTTGATTGTTTGGGGGACGGTGGCGATCTTGGATTCGTAAAGCTCTGCATAGTGTTAGTCCCAATAGCGAACTCTTAGCAAAACGTACTCACTTTTGAAGGTAAAAAAAGTATTCTTATTGTCGGCGTACCCAACTATCATGATCGCGCCAACAGGGCCCATGTATGCCACATAAATTCGATCGCGATAAGCCTGGGAAATTTAGGGTGAGCAATAAACCACAAGTCGGGGAGTCGACTCACCAATATCCCCAAGACGGACCAGTTATCGTCTGCGTAGCTAATATGAGCGACACCGGTAGGAGATGCAGTCAAGCGGACACACCAAAATAGAAATCGTCGACTGCGGTGCCATCCGTGCGGCTCAGATCAACTTGCCCAACCTGCGTCCCCACTGCCGCGAGCCCGCCAGGAGTGATCGTGACCGGCAGGAATGGGTAAAGGCTCCGATATTCCTCCCCTGTCTCCATTGTACGAGTACTATGATCGGGGCCAAGTATAGCCCCCTTCACGGGCCAGATAAGAAGTTTGCCGTCGAAAGTCGTGGCCGCCAAGAATTTGTTGTCGGGCGAAAGAGCAGATTTGCCTCTACCGAAGGGGAAAAAGATAATGAGAATAAAAAGAAAGGCTGAGCACACCGGGCGAGAGTAATACGAGACTCTTACATATTATGGAAGCGCTTATCGTTCGTGAAAAAGGACACTTGCTGGGGCCCAAGCCACGTACTGAGCGGGTTATGTTAGCTCCAGGGACGTGGAAACCTCAGATTAAACTTACACGTAACCAAAACCTCCACCAATAAACAAATAGCGCTTCGAACCGTGGCTGTAGAACGCCATAGTGCAAACTCCCGTAACGTTGTCGTGAGGGATAGTGATACGATCGTGGACCTTCCATTTCTTCCCATTCGACTTCCAGATCGAGCACCCATCCTCGTAACCGATGGCTAGGAGCTTATCGGTTGCGTCCCAGCGCAGGACCTTGATCGTCTTCTGGATATCTTGGAACGCGTACGAGATAGAAACGATAGGAGTCGTGGTCTAGAACAACTTAAGGATCTCACGAAGTACCGGAGACTCGAAAGAGAGTGAGCTTACGATAGTATATTCGCCAATTTGGGCAACGTAGATGTGTCCGTTGTGGCAGCCGACAAAGCATTTCTTGGAGTTGAGCCACCCGAGCGCACTAACCTTGTTGTTCGTTCCGATTTTGATCCAAACCATAGGCCGGCCAGTGCGGGTGTCGGTGAGAACAAGATCGGTAGCGGTAGACGACAAGAGGAGGTTGCCGTCCGGCGAAAGAGCGAAGTCCGTGATGTGACCAACTTGGGGACCGCGAGTAACGAACATCCCAATGTATTCGTCGGGTGTAGACAGCGTAGACGGGACGGGCATGACGAGAGAACTAGTTGTCGCAGTAGAACGAGTTAAACGATGAAGAGTCGACGAGTTCAAAACGGCAGAGGGAAAAGCGGTCTTTTATACCATATTGCGTGCGCCAGTCGACCATTGCCGTGAGTGCTAAGTTACGCATCCCCTAGGCATGGGGGACGCGGGGGACGCGGGGGACGCGTCGCTGAGACAAAGAGATTCCCTGAGGCGGAACTCTCGTCGAGCGCCAGCGCTCGATGAAATCACATGCGATTTGGCGCCAAGAGATGTCATTTTGAGCGATTCTGAGCGACTCCGACCAAATCTGGGTTAAACCATGCGATCCTACCCCTTTTTTGGACATGGGCGGTTAACCACAACCTATCTTTGCCTCGCTCCAGCCTTCCTTCATTGTTCGAGGTTGGCTTGGCGCTGCGTAAGCGCGCCTCGGGTGGGTGGGCTTTGGGGGCTTTCGCTCGTTGTGGAGGAGTCTTTGTCGGTCGGTAAGTCGGCGAAAACGATATTATGTCGTGCGGGCCTCCGTGCCGTTCTCTCCAAAGGGACCCACCTCTCCCTTCCCAATTTCCCCTTTGCGCTTCGCTCCTTGTTGACCATGTCTGCTCAGCGACATTCTTCCTCTGCCCCTGGTGCTCGCTTCAACCCACTGTCTCGTATTTTGTCGCCTGTTGTCTCGCTCACCCACCTCATACGGAGTGTGTATCACCCTAAGCGACGCGAAACATTGGGACCGCCGGCCGTTTTAGGCGCTACCGCCTTGGTTCCAACTCGTTCCGGTCACTCGGATAGCGATAATGTTATCCACGGGTAGGTCTTGTCGAACTGGTATAATAGGTTATTCACCGTCTTCTACATTTTGTAGGCGTTCGCTACAAGGCAATGCCCTCGTGCCTCATGAAAGCGGGGGTGGTGGCGGGGGCGAAGGCATGAAAGAAAATGGAGGCAACAGGTCAGGAATTCCGGTATTCTAGAATCGATAATCATCAGATACTTAGGCAGCACTAGGGTTGCCGACGCCGAGCCGCGACTCGACTCGATCTTGTCCTTGGAGTTTGGGACTGATAGCTCTTCTGACTCGGACTACATCGAATCATCCAGGTAAGTAACAACGTTCATCAGCGACCCTTTCATTACTTATGTGTGCTAGCAGCTCCAGCGCCTCGACTGAATCGTCGTCCGATTTGAGCGGGCCTTCGGCCAAGAGTAGCAATAGCTCTTCCGATTCAGATTATGTTCCATCGACTTCGTCTGCTAGGTGAGCCCTTCGCTGGCCTTTGTTCTGTCTCGATCTTGTCCTTGGAGTTTGGGACTGATAGTTCTTCTGGCTTGGATTTTCCCGAACCATCTAGGTAAGTAGCGACATTCATTAGCGACCCTTTCACTACTTATGCGTGCTATCAGCTCCAGCACCTTGACCGAATCGTCGTCTGATTTGAGCGGGCCTTCGGTCAAAAGTAGCGATAGCTCTTCCGATCCGGATTATGTCCCGTCGACTTCGTCCGCCAGGTGAGCTATTTACTAATCTTTGTTCTGTCTTGTTGATCCCGTTTGCGCGTAGTTCTAGTACCACCATCACGTCTAGCACAAAGTCGTATATCTATATTAGGTGATTATTGGTATAAATATATTTTCGTGCCATTAGCTTACATTATATTCTAGTAGCTCTGACTCGGGAATCCTGAACCTTAAAGAAGCGTCGCAAGCCACCGCCTCAGTCTCGCACGCCCGGTTTGTAAATCGTTTCTAACACCCGTTCGCAACTTAATATTACCTCTACCAGACAAATGTGCCAGGACTGGGCTAAACAAGCCCCTGCGCGCAGTGATCCAGAATCAGGGGAGATTGTAGAGGCTCCGGAAATTCTTGAACAAAGCGCTGTGGGCCTACCTAGGTGAGTTAGCCCAATTCGTGTATGTGGTTGGATACTAATGTGTGGCACAGTGAAGCGCCGAGTGAACTTGCAATTGCGCGTGTGGTGCGCCGGGTTCGTACTTACAAATTTCGGTGAGTATTTTTATTACCACTGCTGCTTTGCGTGTCTCATGAGAGTATCCTAGTGATTCCTTTTCTGGGGGACGTTTGAAGTTCGACCCTCCCCTCCCCGGTCCGCCGAGCATCAACCGCTGGATGTTCCACCCGACTAGAATTACTGGCTTAATGGCTGATAACAGTTGCGCAGTTGGCGATGTCGACTTCAACCCTGCCCCAGGTGGTGGCTTTGAATATTTCGTCTACAGCGAGGCTCCGGGAACTAACGATCGTGAATATGGTTGGTTCGCACGTCAGATCGGTTGCCCCCACCCACACGTTCCTGGCTATGTTTTGCATCACTACCCCGAACACGCCCCGATTTGGGTGTACCAGCCCTGGATGGAGTAATAGTTGGCCTGGGATTATTGTACATGAAACCATACTTAGAATGCGAATTGGTCTCTTTTTAAACTTGGCTGTGATTAACCTGCATCGCCTTGGGCATGGCGGTGCCTGAGTGCCTGACCATTTCAAAAAAGAAATTAACCAATCATGTCCCAGTCCGTCAATCGGCCACAACCTAACCACCAAGCACTGAGTATGGCATCTCATAATTCTCAGGCTTTTGTTACGCCCCTTATGCATTTGTCGCCTTTGTTATGTCTCTTGAACGTGCGAAAGCCACCAAAGCCACCTTGCGTCAAAGCCACCTCGATCTTATATAAGTCGGCAACGCTCGTCTCGTTGGGCCCACACTTGAACCACAATGTTTGGGCAATCTCAAAACCAATACGCGCAGCGTGTATGTATTTTATAATTGAGTCAGATGCGAACTAATCTGATAATCCCCGTAGCTCGCCCAGCTACAGTCCACCCAAAAACAAGGCCGTATCCCAATCCCAGTCCCAGGCCCCTCAGCTACAACCCGTTTACCTACATCATCGCCAGCACGCATAGCCCTAAGCCAGGCTCAATCGAGGAAGGATTTGGATAGTGACGTCGAGATGCAAAGCGTCTCGAAGGTGCTCTTTGTGTACAACCCCTCGGTATAATTTTTGCACCGTCCCGATAACATCCTATTTTACTTATCACAATTTTATTTCCGCTCAGGCACTCAAAAGAACAAGGGACGAGTTCGAATCTGCGATTCGTGATGACCACGAAACAATGCGCCAGAAGCGCCGTGTACGCCATGATGAACTCCCCGTCCCATCCCCAGCGTCGGGTGTCGTTGCTATCCAACCTCCTAACAAGATCACCAGCCGCATGTCACCACCTCGCCCCCCCAGCGCTATTCCTGGGCCATCAGCTCCTTGTATTAATCACGCTAATTCGTCGCATTCCCCTGAGGCTCGGCGTGCTGGCCCGGCTCGGCGCTCATCAAATACTCAACCTCCATCTCAACGTCATGAACACGAAGTATCCAAATCCAAAGCTCCATCGACTCTCAAACCAGCAGATCAGCAATCCAGCCGCGCACAGCATGCTGGTAGGCCGACTTTGTCCAACAGGAAGCCTGGACCAACCGGTAAAGTCCAGCGCATGGCTGATGCTCCTTGTCCTCATAGCAATGCTAAACGCTTTAATCTAGGACACAAGGGTAAAAGCAAGTGCCCCCAAACCGCAAGAAGCCGTGCGAGTGATTTCGACGACACAGATGAAAATGATAGCGATACGGAAACGATTGTGTCTCTATACGCCAACGAGCCTGACACCTCTCGCAATAACGAATTTGTGAGGAGATAAATTCGCTCCTATTCAGTGAGACATTGACGAAACCATCATTAGGCTAAGGTCTTAACTGTTTTGGAGCGGATCTCTGGCAAACTCGACCAACTACTTACCTCTCGGCCTGATTCAGAGGCTCCCGCAAAACAGGGGCCGACCCAACCATCTCTCTCCGGGAATAAGCCAACGACGGCCCGTGCTACCCGGCGACAGGATAACCTCCGACCTTGGGACCAAACTAAGGATGACAACTGCTTCGTTGGCCCGCAAACACGGGATGACGCCCGAAAACTCGTACAGGTGAGTCAATTAATGTGGTTCCTACTCTTGCTAAGACTATGCCGCAGGGATATATACGCACTTGCTTCTTATGAGCCTTTAACATAACATCGACAAAGGCCGGCCTTCCCGACGGCCCTCCCGACGACGTTATCGTACCAACCTCGGAAAATTTCTATATCAAGTGGAACAAGTCTGCACACAGCGAATTCAACCAGATTGCCTGTGAACTCATTGTCAGCAAGCTTTCGGATGATTTTCCCGTGCTCTTCAATGAGGATAATTACGATCACCTAATGAAGATGGTTAAGAGTCATGTCAAGTACTTGATGCGAGCTTACCGTTGGCAACAACTGCCTGCAGACGATCCGACGGACGAGACGCGTCATTTGAATTCCAGCGCAAACCGTCGTATGCATACAGTGAGTACCGTTTGCAGTCCTATTGCCTCCATTTTTTGACGTGACCTGTGGACCTTCAACCACCGCATGCATGTTGTCAACACTATTCCGCAATTGAAGATGCACAAGGATCTTATCGTTCGACTTGGCATCGACGGAACAAGCTCCGACGAAGAGGACCCAGACAACCCTGGAGTCTATCGGGTTAAAAAAATTAAGCAGCTTTCTTCCTCCGTGCGAGACCTCAAACAGTAAGTCCACTTATCTTTCCGACTACTTCGTCTTTACGTTCAATACAACCCTAGGAAGCTTGACCATGCGTACGAGGTTCTGGAAAAAGGTCGAAAGGCTCAAGGCAGCCGGGGACGTAAACGCGTACCGACCAATGAGGCAAGCAGTCGAAAGTTCCGGATTCAGGGGCTTCCCAAGAACTGTTTGAATCGGGTTTGGATGCATCGCCTTTCCGATGCTCAGAAGTCATTTTTTAAGCTCGTTGATTATGATTACGATTTCTCATTCCCCGACGAAATTCTCAAGTTGTAGGTCCGGTGCGCCAAGACTGTGCATTGATTATGTATAATATGTCCTCGAAATATAGAATCTCAATCACGGGTGCTCTCGTATGCCCTACTATGTATATAATACGATAAAGTATGCAATCCTTCCTGCCTTAGCCACCCACATGAGCGTATTTGTTTCAGGGATTACCTAAGCAAAAAAATCCTCGTAGCGCTCACAACAGCCCCGTCATCACCGTCTTTGTTCCGGCTACATAAAGGCTCGTTCTTGTCCTCGGAGGTAAGCACTTGTTCACGATGCTCCCCCATAATGCTCACCCGCACTCCCACAGAAATCAAAATCAAGCTCAGACCCCTCCTGCGGCTCATTCTGTCATCTCCTCATCTTCTGTTCGCTATGCTACTCCCGCCTCGCTACCTCCTGCCTTTGGCGTTGGCCCGCTTCACGTGTGGGAGAATACGGTTGCTACAAGGTACTGTATAGTACGCGCACATCGTATGATTTAATATCTTCTGCCCCGTCCAGCACGCAGTACAGCCCAACGGCAACCTGTTCCTCGCAAGTAGGGTCGCTCTCGAGTTACACATGCTCTGAACCCAGAACAAACAATACATTCAAACCTGGATTGTTCTCCCCGCAGTATGTCATACTCTCAAATTGCCCACCCTGCTAAGAGACGAGTATTTCTCCTTAGAACCCCCATTTCGACCGCCGAATGGGTTCAGCAAACGTCGAATTCATCCGTGCCTCCATCTGTCCGCTCTGGGGTGCCATCCGAAGTCAGCAACACTCATTTTCGAGCGCCGAGCTTTAAGAGTCCCTTGCGAAATGAGTCAGTACCCGATCTCCTTTTTTGACCGATCCCCTACGAAACTATGTACTCGTCTAAATGCTAATAATAAATCCGCCAATAGACTTGATTCATATGATGGCTCACTCAACGACGGCGACTTTGACGTCGACGGCTCGATTCCTAGTTCGTAAGTGCTGACGCTCAGGTATGGTGGCGTACTGGTTATCTAACGTCCGGATAGACGTGAAGAAGATGAGGAGGAAGAAAGCTCTCGCCCATTTTCAAAGTATATTGACGATGCGGCACAAGAAACGTGAGTTAGGAGGCTGTTGATCTTTTCGTTATCTAAACATTATTCAGGGGTCGCAAGCGCAAGCATAAGAGTACCAAGTCGCAACCGACTCGTGACAAGTAAGCGTTCCGATCACGACACATGATCTTAGACTTATACAATAGCTACACTTAGGTTCGTTGGGGATACAGGATTTGCCAGCTCCGAGGAAGAATCTAAGGTACCCAAGCGCCGCAAGGAAAACACCAAGACCACAAGGTATGTATAAGGCTTTATATCATTGTTAATGGCGTCCACAACCCCCATTCAGGGCATCCAAGAAGAAACCAGCAAATAAATCAAAGCCGGTCAAGTCGTAAGTTATCCTAGAGTTATCGACCTACGCTTTCTATGTAACACAACTTGGCGCAGACCCACCAAGCCCAATCGCAAACAGGCCCGCCAAGTTGAATCGGAGGATGAAGCAGAGCCCAGGGAAAGTTCAAACGGAGGGCCAGTCAAAAATCCCAAGGCTGCGTGAGTAACTACGCTTCTGGTGCTAGTATATTGCACACTGACTTTCCCTAGTCGTCCGGGCCACCCGACAAAGTCCGTGAACCCTTTGAATAAATGGAGGTATGCACTTCGACTTTGGTCGCACTCGCGATTACTGACCATCAAGTAGTGGGCTCTCCCAAGGCGTTCTAAGCTTCTTCCCGAAGTTGCATAACCACAACACCGACCCAACTCCATTGTGGACATACTCCTCGGACGGCATAACTCGCCAGAGCCCAAATCATCGTGCGTTGGGTGACATCCACTTCTCTCCGTCCCTTGCGCTCGGCGAAGAGTTCCACTACTGGGTTCAAGTTGGAACGAAAGAAGGGGGAAGTTGGGAGCTTTACAACCCGGGTTGGCAACATCCCGCCTATGCTGGCTATATCTTTCAAGAGCTTGCCAGGAAGGCCCCCCCGTGCTGGTTTAACCCAAGTAGAGAGTGATAATGCGCGGCATGTAGAAATAACCAATGTGTTTACCAGCAAATAGATATTCTTCTGTGACTAATAAAAATGACAGTCCATCCTCGATTCCCATTGTTCCAGCGGGGTCATAAACCATCGCATGCGAGGTCTCTCCAGCCTCCTTCGACCACCCCCTCTCCGTCCCGCTCCCTGCGATGCCAAGCTCTGTTCTTTCTCTCCTCGCGCGATCACCCAAGAATTTATCCTTCATCGAGAGCTGGGAAATATCTAACCAGCAAGCACCACACCTTACCTGCATCGAGGCCTCCGCGCCAGGACAATGGATAATGTCTGTGTCGCAGGATGGCACTGTCTTTTTCGCCACCGTCGACTCTGGCTCGCCAGTGGGGCTAATTGACTTCGGTGATCATATGTTCGTATTATGTGCGGTGTGGCGATCTGGTTCCACTCTCCTAATCGGGTGCACCAATGGTGTACTTTACGAATTGCTTATTAACCCAAGCAATGTGAGTCTAACATGTTCCCGATTCAATATTGGACGAGCTGACCTACGATTCACCACTTTAGGCTCTCCATCCAGCGTCCATGTACCCACTCCTCGGCCCCTTGCCGGAACAACTTATTTCACTCGCCATCAACAATTCAGGGCTACACACTCTTCTGGCGGTTGGGTATGGATCTCGGACATCCATCTACGCACATACGCCCCCAGGGCATGAGTGGAACAAAATCGAAGATATTGAGGGTCCATCCAACGATAGGTCCAGTCTGGTGAACTCTTTGCTCTTTTTTGGTGATACTGAGCGGAAGTTGTTCATCGGTTACGCTGAAGAGGGTTGGAGGTAAGCTATTACTGCCTTCATCTTGACTTCGACACTGATTTTATATGCGTTTCTGAAGCATATGGAAATACGGCACCAATACAGACGTCCAACACTTCAGTCCAATGCATTTTCCGGCCATTTGTCGCATGTATGTTTCCCCCAAGATGGATTACTACGAACGGCGTGAACGCTAATATTCTAATTGTGTGGATGCGCATAGTGGCCAAGCCAGGTTGTCTCCAGACCAGCAATCAGTCTCAATCTCGACTTTAGACCAGTCGATCGCAACTTACACAATGTCGGACCGTGGACCAATTCCTGAGACCATTAAGGCGTTCCCACTTCAAGTCCCCATCTCGGCAAGCCCGATTTTGCCCGTTGCACACACGCCCACCGATCTCATACTGGGCGGAACGGGTGCCAGAGACGTTCCAATTGTCAAGTCACGCCATGCAGCTGTCCCAAGGCTACACCAAGGTCAGTCTGTCACCCCTGCTAGGTACATGTGACTTGTGCTTATTCTGCATTGATACCTAGGGGACGGTCATTTGATTCGAACCATAACGGTGAGGGCTAATGCTCATGGGATATGTATTGCCCACTGATCTAGTGAAGCCTTACAGTTCGAGCATCATTGTTGGCTCTACAGGTCTGAAGAACGAGGTGATATTGAAGTGTTTTAGCCAGAACAGCTGGGGGGGGCGAAGTAAGTTAACTTAGAATTACCTTACCCGTACTAACCAGGTGCAGGGCTTTGGGCAGGTAACCAGACATCCAGAATTCCGTTTTGTGTTACCCTCTCCTATGTTCTAGTGTCTGCAAACGAAGCCCAAAAGCGGACCATGCCTCCAATCAAGAGCAAGAACTCGTTTGCAAAATTTATTCAGCTTGCCGAAGTGAAGGTCCGTTCAAACCAGATATCGCAACCTGGTACCTTTTCTAACACAGACGGTAGATGGCTGTCGCCGCCATCTCAATCCTCATGGTCCTCGTTCTTTCGTCTACCCCTCCCGGAGGGGAACCATATATAGTGGTCCCCACGGAATCCACCAAAACAGGAGTTGTTAAGGCGGGTTCACGCCGCCATCAGCTTTGGATAGAGTTTGGTCTCAAACATTTCTTCAAATACGCACAACATCAACTATTCTCGTGGAGCTTCTGGGTGGTAAGTCTGGCCACTTTGTTGTGAATTCGTAGCAGTCTAACAGATGTGTAACAGTGGTCAGTGATTTTCAGCTTCTTGATGCATGTGCTGCGCTTCCCATACGCTGTTTTTGATTGGCTTATGATGGGGATGGCGAAGTGGATATGCGAGCGTTTCGAGATATATTGCAGTTTCAATGTCTGCCCCGATTTCAGCTATTGACGTGAACAAAACATATGGTACAAATGTGATGTGATATACTTGGCCTCTGATAACGCTGTGGGCCACCAACATAAGGATGGGAAATGAACATACGGGGGTAAGCGTAATGTACATAGGAGATAGATGGACCCTGGTGGCATGGGGGGGGGGGGTTGTGGTCCACAGCTAGGCGGAATACAAGTGAAGCTCGCAGGACGGGCAGCGATGTCCATAAGGTTCGGGAGAGAGAGAACGGAGGATATGTATGAAGCAAAAGCCTGCTGGATATGAGACAGCCACATGGCATATACGTAGCGAAAACCTCGTCCCTGCAAATTAGAAACATTGTGCATGCGGGGCGCATACAGAGCGAAAATGTTGTGCACCTGAAGCGAAAACTTTGTGCACCCG